>VDFB02014619.1:0-19606 GCA_007258455.2 Sequoia sempervirens | reverse complement strand
CCTTGATGTCAACACAGTTCGGTATGTTGAAATTTGTGCATGTATAGTTGAGATATTGTTGAGATGTTGTGAGTACATTGAGCTATCTTTATGATGTTGCAGTTGTGCTGAGATGATGGGTTTCCATGTGATTTTGAGAAAATTCATAAGGAGAGAAGTCAAAGTTATGTAAGTGTTCAGAATGTGATCTGGTATGTGCTCTATGTTTCTCTTGTGTTGATATTATGCTTGTGTTGATCTGGAGAGTTCTTGTTGGTCATCCAGTGATGATATCTATTGATTTGTAGTCTCTAGTTTAATGGAGTGTGAAAGTTGTGTTCACCAGTGTGTGAACTATTTTGACAAAGTTAGCTATGTGTGGACTGCAAGAAATGTTTTTGCTCTGCAGTCCTTTGCTATCTTGTTTCAAATCTTATGGATATGTAATTCATTTGGTGAAGTTTTTCACCAAGTTCTAGAAAAGGTGTTTAAGGTTGGTGTTCTGGAAGTTGAGTTTCAGAATTATTGTATGTGTTTGCATTGTCTGGATGCATTGATGGAAGGAGTTTTGTGTTTGAAAGTTGTTTCACTTATTGTGGATGTATCTAAAGGAACCTAAGATTTGTTCACATGCATAATGAAGTTTGTTTCTTTGTTCGTGTTCTATCTTCTTGTTGGGAAGAGTGTACCTCAATGTTCATTTGTGCTTTCATTAGGTTTGGCCGACCTAGTGTTTACACTTCATATGAAAGATTAATATTAATCAAGGAAGTGTGTGGTTGATCTAAGACATTAATTTTTTGGTCTCAATTAAGTGTTTATTTTGTCCACTCTTATTCCTTTCCACTGCGGGAATGTTCAGTTGACCTAATTTGAATTTACGAAATGAAGCGTATGTGGTCGACCTTGGAGAAAGTTTCTAAGGTTGAAGATGGTATAAATGCAAGTCAAATTGTGAAGTTTTAGATGATGGAAAGTAACTATGTAAGCCAGAAGGGAAGAGTAGAGTTGTGTGAAAGTGAGTTGAGGCAACAATACTTCATTTTGTTAGATTCCTGAAAGGAGTGAGCTAGAGGTTTCTGCAATCTTTCGATCAAGGCTGTGAACGTGTGTAAATTACTGTGGTGGATCTTTTGTTTTCTCTTGTATCTATAGGCAGTGATCCTCCCTATTGGACATTGATTCCTTTCTGTAGGAAATCAACCTTTGTATCTAGATAGTGAGTCCTCTTCTAGGTAGTGAGCCCTTGGCAGTGAGCCTATGTATTCAATTTTTCTATCACTTTATATTGTGAGTTAATCCTCACTATGGTTTTTCCATCATTGGGTTTTCCACGTAAAATATGATGTTCTGTGTGTTGATTTTGCTTTCTCTTATGTGCATTTCATGTTCATACTTAATAACATAAAAATGTGGTTGTGAAATTAATAAGTGTTGAAGTTTTGAGTTTAAGTTGGCGACAACTGATTCATCCCCCCTCTTAGTTGTCTTGTGCCTTTTAACAGGTACTACTTTAGTAACTAAAAGTTTTTGCTTATGAATTCGCTCTTATTTCAAGTATCTTGCTAGGTTCACCAATAGCTCAATTAGTTAAAAGATAAACTAATGAAAGAACCACTATTTTTTCTAAGGGAATAATGGATTCATACTTTGTAATTAATTAGTAATACAACTACAATCTAACTCAATCATGAGAGGACTATTGGAATGCTACTTTATGGCATCCAACTCACTGTGTTTAAAATACTGCTACTTACCGAACCTTATATCCTTTTCCCACAAACCCATGACCTTATTTTAGCATTTAATCAACTCATTAAATTGAAGCACAAATAAACCCATTCATTCAGTGCAAGTGAAAAAAGACAAATGAAATTATTATTAATAATCACATTCATAGTTTGCAAGGAAAATACACAAGAGAGCAAATATTTTAAAACTTGTATGTTCTTTCATTACTGATATTACTCTATAAAATAATTTTAAGATCAAAATACATTATGAATCATACCCTAAACTTTCTTCTAATATATTCATCAACTTATCTATTTACATTATATTGCTGTATGCACTTAGCTTTTTCCTAGACCCTTTTGAGACTCAAAAATTTTCTGAACTACGTAATCAGCCATGAAATATCCTTTATAAACAAGGGAGCAACAAGCACCTAGTTTCAAATTATGATTACATTTCATACTTCATTTCAAAACCTAAATTCAAATAATTTTGAGGAACTCCCCAGGGAGTTACATGCAATCATTTTGGACTAGGGGATGGAAAAAGACAAAATTCATCCACAGTGTACTATTAGTTGTTGCCACAATGTCCATGTCGAGCAAAATATTCCTTCTCAAACTAGCCAAAGGACTTTCACATCAGCATGTAAGAGTACAAGACCAACACCATAGACACATTGTAAAAGGAAGTTCTTGATGCAGAAATCATGGTGTCATCAAAAGAAAAAACAAGGAGGAGATGCTACTCTGAGTCTTCAACATAATATGATGCTCAACAACTCCTTGTTCATGATGAAATCAGAGGAACCATCACCAAATCATCGTTAGAGTCATCATATGGCACTAGGGAGAGAAGGTAATGTTCATATCTCGAGTCAATGTCACCTTCACCATCTGAAGGGCTACTAGAGAGCACAATGGGAGAAAATTATGTTTTCCCAGGTAGGCCTTATGACCCTTGTTCCTTTTCTTGGCATTCTTCAAAGGGTTAGCCTAATCCTTTCTCTTAAACTTGACCAATTCTTCTGAAATGGTATTGTTTCTTAAGTTGTAGGCACTCTGGACAATGGTTTTCTTCTTTTTACCACGGGCCTTCCTTTTTTCCTTTGGAACCACAGAAGTTGTAGGGACTTCTTGCTCAAATATTGTGTGAACCGCAACCTTGGTACCTGCAAGACAACAAGAATAAACATGTTAGACAAGAGATTGCAAGCCAAAATAAGGATTCCCCATGAAATCCATTTACAACACTCAAACTAGGAAGAAAATAGTGAAAAGCACAATGAAAATGACAAAACAAAGATTGAATCCTAATTTAAATGTGCAAACTCATGATCCCATGGGGGAATTGGTGCCAATTTGATGTGGAAATTGGCCCTTTCCCAATTCCTAAGATGAAAATTTCATGTGTTGAAGATGATTGATCCACTTTGTTGATGAATGACGAGAGTTCCAAGGAAAAAATCTGCAAAAACCTAGCTAAGAACTCAATGACAATGGATGAAATTTGAGAGATATTTGAGCATGGTAACTTTGCATAAATTGTCGATGATGAAATGAGGATATGAGCCTTTTATTTATAGAATTGAAAGATGGATGAATGTCCAAATTTGAGCAATGTGGGACTAACATTCATCCAATGGCATGATGCCACTCTGTCAAGCCATGAATGGATGAAGGATGTAACAATTGGGGATTGTGCCAATAAATGCATAATTCTGAATTTCCCAACCTGTTTGACACTCAAACCATCATCCCGCCGATCACGCCGACCCGAAACTCCTCGAACCAAACCATACAAACATCCATTGCCAGACCTCAAACCCAACCAAACCACTCACAAACCCGCACCATCCGCATTTACCCATCACATCAAGTAATCAAGGCCAATTAATCTAATGAGAGAGGCCAGGATGATGACCTATCGGAATCAAATCTCTATGGACGATGAAATCAACAAGAGAGGAATATGATAAAAAAGGTTAATTAAATAAGGAAGGAGATGGACCAAACAAATAAAAGATTTAATGGAATGGAATGGATAGAGGGATTTAATCAAATGGAATGGATGGACAAATGGAAGGAATGGATGGAATAAAGAGGAGAAAGGAACTTAACGACAAAATGGATGGAATGGATGAAAAGTTGATGAATTTAATCGATAAGGAGATTTGATTAAAATGGTTAGGACCGAGAGATGATTCAGAAGAAATGATGTTAGTAAGTTGGATCGATGCACAATGCCAATCAGTATATTTTACATGTCTACATTTTTCCCCTCTTTGAAGCAATGCACTTGTTGTATTGGTTCAAAGAATAAACGATCTCGATCAAAGAAAAAAAAATCATTATTTAAAAACCTGCCCCACTACTACATGGCGAGAGGAAACATGCCAATATAATTCCCCCTCGAGAGATTGGACGAAAATTCCAATTTTTGGGTGATCTCATGAAAAAAGATGACAAAGTACCCAACAAGTCCAAAAAGGCTCTAGGAGGCTAAAAACGTGTCTAAACGCAATAAAACATTAAAAAAACAAGCCTCAACTGGATGAAAGTAGGTTCGAAGGTCCAAAACCCTAATAGGACAACCAATCAGGGTGAAAAAAACCCTCATTTTTGAGCTTAAAAGGGGCCCAAAGGGTCACTTTCAAGTCATTTTCAAACACCTCGAATAGTGATCTCAAGATTTGAGCTGAGACCTAACGATATGGCACAACAACAACTTCCCCGACACATTTCGGATCGAGTTCGGACGTACCAGCAACCACCTGGCATCGGGGCATCGGTAAGTGTTCCCTACACGAGCTTCGTCTTTCATTTAATGCTTTAATTAATTCTTTAAAGAGTCGGTCCACCTGTAGTGGTGCTATATAGCACCACTTAGAAGACAAACTGTGTCGCTCGTTGTTGAATAGCGTTGTCGTAGTGCAATTTGGAGTTTAAAAACTCTGACGTTGAGCTCAGGGCTGACGGGTGGATATACAAAGTGTGACACGACAGCGTTGATTTGGGTCAAAGTGCGCCACTGGGAGGGAAATTGCATCGCAGCGGTGCAATTTGGTTCCTTTCAGCCCTAGCATCGGAGTTTGATTACAATCAAACTGCGACGCCATCACGGGTTGTGCCGATGGGCAAGCTTCTTGGACACTTGACGAAGGATTTTTCAAAAATTTTAACATGTTGACCTTCCTTGATGCAGGACACGGCGAGGGAGCTCTACTCTCAGGAGCATAGGTCACGAGACCTAGTTGGCTACTTGCGGGACTTGAGCGAAAAGGACCAGGATCAACTCCGGATTGTGGGGTTGTGGCACATTGCGTATGCGGCCCCCATCCACACTCACTTGGGGATGCTGTCAACGTTGGCCGAGAGATGGCACAACGAGACATCGTCATTTCATCTTTCAACTAGTGAGGCCACCGTCACTCTAGAGGATGTTTGGCAGATTTTACGATTGCCTATCCACGGTCGTCGGGTGATCTTCAATATGGATGAGGGATGCAAGGCCTGCTTATGAGTCCTTGCTACAGATGAGATTGTCTTTTGCGAGGGGTAGATAGAGCTTGAGCGCTACAAGATCCTAGCACCTCCCTACCGCTAGGTGATTGCACTTATCATTTCGGGCCTTATTGCCCCTGACAGGTGAGGGCGATATTTCAGTCCTGGCTGGGGATATTGCTAGGAGTGGATGGTCTAAGACAGGTCAGTTTATTTTTCATGGGGGCCTGTTCTGCTAGCTTCACTATACCAAGACCTTCATCAGTATGTTTATATGGATGGGAGAGCACTAGGAGCAGGGGTGACCCTACTTCATGTTTAGGCATGGGAGCACATTGCTGTCCTTTGGCCACATGTCATTTTAGTTCTTATGGGGCCAGATGATCCCCTCTTAGCACGATACAAAGGTGGTGTGTTTTTCACTCACATCGGCGAGCACAAGATCTCCTATTGGAGGAGAGTTTTGGATGAGATGCAGGTTTTCACCTTGCGCCCATACCTTGGTCAACCCAGATGGGCTGATGATGTTGACCAAATATTTTAATCCCACTAGGATTGTTTCATGCAGGGATAGGAGCACACCATGCTCAAGAGATACCTACCTGGGCGCGTGCAGCATCAGTTCAGAGAGTCACAGGATCATCCCGATGATGATTATGTAGTTGTCTTTTCCCACACCATGACACAAGTTTCATGGGGCGATATATTCCTGCTTCAGAGGTAGTGGATAGTTTTTGATAGCTGGTAGCCCATCCATGGGCTTATGATCAGGGGTTAGTAGATCCAGGCACCACCTAGGCCTACAGAGATTGGTTCCAGCCTCCAATTTGGCTGATGATACCAGGTGTAGTTCTAGATGTGCAGAGAGTCAGAGGCAGAGGGGGAGGACGAGGACGGAGAGTCAAGGTTCGACAGGATCCACCACTTGTGCCTCGAATCTAGCCAGATCATGGGGACGTGCAAATGTAAGACCAGCAACAAGTGTCACCAGTCCCACCACAATGAGTCAAGGATCCTGCTCTGGTACAAGCACAACCAATAGGATAGGTAGATGCACAAGACAAATTGATTGCATAGTTGCAGGCCCAAGTCCGGGCCACAACAACTGAGAGAGATCAGGTGAGGGTCGAGAGAGAGCAGCTCAGGGCCGAGAGGGATCAGGCTATTCAGTAGAGATAGGCTGCAGAGCTACAGGCAACCACCGAGCTAGGCCAAAGACAACAGACAGAGAGTATGACAACCTCCTCCTCCTAGGGTATTGTATCAGTTTGCTCTTACAGGGATGTCGTCCAAGAGGAAGAGTATTACCGATGGTCCTATCATGAGGTCTTACCCAGAGTAGAGTGGGTCCCAGAGTACTCAGAGTGGGCTAGCCACAGACCATCAGAGGGTCATGGTGACAGGGGTGAGGGGATCATTCATAGGGACCGAGCTTGATCGAGATGTTATGATACTTTTTGCGCCTTATGGGCTCATTTTTTATAGCCCCGATGGGCCTTTTGTACTGATTGACACATAGGTACAGTGATCTGATTTATTCTTTGTATTATGATAGTGATGTTATTGATGATAGATATATATATATATATATATATGAGCCGATGATGATTTTGATGCAATGCAATGTGTACTCTTTATTTGTGCATGTATGATTCTACTTCTATATGTTATGGATACATTTATTTCTAATGATATTTATGCAATGATTATGACTAACAGATCTATATTATGCTAACCTATGATATGATGTGCAATGATGTTATCTATATGATGATCTATTTTATGCAAATGTGATGTACGTGATATGGATTTTAATATGTAAGGTGTATATGCGAAATGATTTGTGAATTATGCTTATAACATGTTTATGAATGGATGTATGCTTTGTATGTGATGGACTATTCCATTTATGCTTATGTGGGATGATTTATGCAATGATTTTTTTATGATGTTACTTATGAGAGGATATGGATGATGAAATATGAATGTGATGGTCATGATATGATGTAAATGAAAACGATATTAATGCATAATGAGGTGGTTTTATGAAATGCTTAGAATAGAAAATGTTATTTTCCTAAACATATTAAATGATGTAATGTATGTGATGCAAAGTGATATGAGGATGCGTAATGAATGTAATGTGATGAAATGATGTCATGATGTTATGCAAGTATGTAAATGAATTACATGCTTTTATGCCTATTAAGTATGATTATGCAAAAAATTATTATGACATGCTTTTGTAAATGTTATGTGATGATTTTAGATGTAATGTGATGTAATGCAATGAAAATGGATGCATCTATTTTGAAAAGAATGCTTATGATGATATGCTTATATGATGATGGAAATGCAATGTATATATTTTGTATAAGATATGTGTATTCAATATGCTAATGATTTGTGGATGCATGATCGATGATGATGATGGTGATGATGATCAACTGTCATAGTACCTTGTTAGTGTGGTTAGCAAGGAAAGAAGAAGTCATTTCAACAAGACACAAGATGATGCAAATGAAAATGATGATGATGGTGATGATTACTTGCCGAGGAATTGGGATTTTCAAAGGGCCAAATTT
This sequence comes from Sequoia sempervirens, assembly GCA_007258455.2. Taxonomy (NCBI): domain Eukaryota; kingdom Viridiplantae; phylum Streptophyta; class Pinopsida; order Cupressales; family Cupressaceae; genus Sequoia; species Sequoia sempervirens. The sequence goes on along the minus strand of VDFB02014619.1, from coordinate 11,805 downwards.
CTTATGTTTGATAACACACGTGGTACGATTCATCAAGGTATAAAGGACCAGGATGGCGTGGTACTTAGTGTGATGGACTTTGACTCAACAAATAGATAGGAGTATTCTTGCTCACACCTGACATACATAAACCTTGCTAGAATGCACTTTAGAAGTTTCAAACATCTCAGACCAAAACATGAAAAGGTAAACCTATCCATGCAATAGTCAACAAGTTTCCCTAGACCTCTTCCATACATACCTAACAAAGCAAGTATTCGTCGAGGTTATATTACAAGAACGTCCAACAAGCATAGCAGACAAAAGCTACTGATCGTTGCCCCATTCCTATTTATCTAAATCCTCTCGTTTGGATATCATCGAGAATTCCTTAGAATGAGCGCAATAAGATAAGTCAAAAGATAAAGACCAAGTAAACAAACAAACTGATGCTCTTCAGTACCGCTAATAGAAAGAAGATGTGTTTTTCTAAGGATAAGAACCAAAATTTATTGCCAAAAGATAATGTCCATTGTAGGAAGGATTCATCCTAGGACATGTTAGTGGATGGCGGCATGTCATTTCGTTAATCCAAAGCACTCTAAAAGATGATTGATATGGGAAAAACTAGATGATGAGTTATCGATATGAAGAGATGACCAACTTGCTTATGCACTGACTTAGGCTAGAGACTTGACATTTTTGAGTGTTTACTTTTATCCAGCTAGACTTGCTTCTAACTATTTCACAAAAGGTTGAGGATGATGATCAGTTTATTATGAATGGTGTTATTGTGAGTGCAAGCGAGATGAGGTGGATGGATTTTTTCAAATATTTGGATGTTTTTGGAGTTTTGCAATGTTTTGAGGCTATTTTTGGTATTTTTCAGGATTTTCAAGTGTTTTGATTTTTGGTTTTCCAATGCTTTGGGATTTTCTAAAATTTTGACCAAGAGACTAACCTAAAGACCTATCCTAGGGGCCTCGGGTGCTGATTAATAGATTAGCCTTTCCTACGTTATACATGCAAAGACCACGTAAGTCGACTGATGACTTGATTGATTTACAGATGAAGATATACATGATGAAATGTCTTTTTATTCTGATAGACTCCTAAATGACCGACCTAAGTGTCTTGGCGGATGATCAAAGATCAACCTTGCCTACGTTCAAGCTCATAGATGATGTAGTTCGACTGGATGACTTTGTTTTTGGATTTTGATGATTTTTTTATGTTTTTAGATTTTGTGATGTTTTGATGTTTTTGGATTTTCTAATATTTAGGACTTTAAGAATATACATGAATCTGATATGATAAGAACATGCCCCCAGGGTGATACAATAGACTACTCCAATAAAGGTAAGACAAACTGACCCTGGGGATGTACCGAGTAGTACTAGGAGGGATCATGATATGAAAATAGGACCAAGCTATGGTGTGCATGTGAGTGGATGAGTGATGGATGGAAATTTGGATATGATGGATGTTTGAAGCGAAATGGTTGGATGATGTCAAACAAGCCATATAGATCCTGGTGGATGGAAAGTGCTTGTTTATGCAAGGCGCCTATTTGTTAGGTTTTCACCAAGGTACTTGTCCAAAGTGCCACCGAAGTAGTTTTCACTAGAGGACAATTTTTTCTCTTTATTATTTTCAATCCTTTTTCTAATTTTTTTGGATTTTTTGTTTTTTGATTTTTTTGTTGTTACCAAGACACCTATTTGCTAGGTTTTTGCTGAAGTAACCATTTTTTTAGGACATTTTCTATTTTTTTGGATTTTTTGGTTCTATACCTTGAAAGATTTAGGCATATAAACTTTTTGAGATGAGAGAGCTATTCATGGGCTCTTGTAGAGGTTCCCCTTCGTGTGTTGATAGCTGATATGCCCCTGATTTGTAACTTGCTGTGACAACGAATGTCCTAACCAATTGGGTTAAAATTTTCCTTTGCTTCTTGGGTTTGGGACATTCTTCTGATTTTCTTTTAAGACCAGTTCTCCGACATGGAACATCCTGCTTCTGATTTTCTTATTGTAGCTCCTTTTGAGTCTATTTTGATAGATGCAAGTGATTCAAAGCATCTGTACATCTCTCATCTAGTAACTCTAGCTCATTTAGTCTTGATACTCTGTATTCTTCATCAGTGATGAGGTTTTGCATTGATATCTTGAGAGATGGGAGCTCGATCTCAATGGGGAGTACGACTTCTAATCCGTAGACCAAGGAGAAGGGGGTGGCACTGGTGGGTGTGTGGATGCTAGTTCGATAGGCACAGAGGGAAGAATTAAGTTGTAAATGCTAGTCACAACCTATGTCATTGACTATTTTCTTAAGGAGTTTCAGAATGGTCTTGTGTGTATCTTCTTCTTGGCCATTGCATTGAGGATAGTATGGGGTGGAGAAGTGATGTTGGATTTTGAATTTTTTGTATAAGTCACGGACCTCCTAATTTTTGAATGGTGTCCCATTATCTGAGATAATGGCTTGTGGAACACCATAGCAGCATATGAGATAGTTCAAAGTGAACTTTGAAATTTGCTTCCTAGTTATGTACGTCATGGGTATGGCTTCCACCCACTTAGTAAAGTACTTTGTTGTGGTTATGATGAATTTCTGGTCATTGGATGAAGTGGGTGTGATTTTCCCAATGAGATCAAGTCCCCACTGCAAAAAGGGCCATGGTGTGACAATAGGATGAAGCTCTTGAGCTGGCGCATGGATAAGGTCCCCATGCTACTGACATTGTAGACACCTTCTGGAATGATCATGTGCTTCTCATTCCATGTGGGCCAATAATACCCCATCCTTAGCAATTTCTTAGCTATGGTCATTCCACTCGAGTGCAAACCACAGATACCATTATGTACTTTAGTTAGAGCAGTTAATGCCTCCTCACTGTTTAAGTAACATAGCAGGGTTCCTTCTATTCTCCTACGATATAGGGTATCACCTAGGATGACAAATCTGGATGCCTTTTTAACAAAAGTTCATTTTAGATTTGAAGGTAGGTCGGCAGGTATGACTCCTATACGAAGGTATGTGTAAATGTCGTGGTACCAAGGATCACCAGGACCAACAATTTCACACAAAAATTTTGATTCTGGTAGTTTGAATACAGGAATGAGAAGCTGCTCAATTAGGAATTCATATTTTGGAACGTTGTGAGGGATGTGTAATAGTGACCCAATTGTTGCCATGGAATCTGTTGCTCTCTTGCTGGCTCTAGGAATCTACTCAAATGTGATTTCGATGAAGGATTCTTTGAGAGTCTCCATGAATTTCTTCTAGGGAGTGAGCTTGTCATCCTTGGTCTGATATTCATCATTTACCTGATTTATGATCAATTGAGAATCCTCGTATACCTTGAGAGCTATCATATTCCACTACACTGGTACTCTAAGGCCTATGGTTAAAGCCTCGTATTCTGCAATGCTATTAGTGCAAGGAAATGCCAATTTATATGACCTTGGTATGCAATCCCCTTCTGGGGTGATGAAGAAGACACCAGCTCCTGATCCATGTTGCGTGTATGAGCCATCGAAGTATACTTTCCAGTGGTTAGCTACGTTGAGATTAAAAATGCTTTCATCTAGAAACTCTGAGACAAGAGGGTTCTCAGAATAGATTGATGCTTTTGCTAGTTGGTCTACGATGACTTGACCCTTGATTTCTTTCCTCTCGACATATTTGATGTCATATTCTAATAGTATCAACACCTATTTTTCCATTCTTCCTGTGAGGATTTCCTTTGATAGTAGATACTTGAGAGGGTCAATTTTGGAGATGAGCTTTATCTTGTGTGCCAACATGTAATTTCTGAATTTTTGTGGTGCAAACACTACTGCGAGGCATGCTTTCTCTATGATTGAATAGTTTAGCTCATGCCCAACCATTGTCTTGCTGATGTAATAGATAGCCCTCTCTGTTCCATTTTCATCATGCTGAGCTAGGAGAGATGCAAGGGTTGCTGCTATTGCTGACATGTATAGAATCAATGGCTTTCTTAGGATAGGTGGCATTAAGACTGGTGGTGTTAGTAGATATTTTTTGATTTTGTTAAATGCCTCTTAACACTTGGCATCCCATTTTTACACTACTCCCTTGTGGAGTAGGTGAGAATATGGGTTTTGTTTGTCCACCAGTTGTGCTATGAATATTCTAATGGATTGGAGTCTGCCTTGGAGACCTCTCAATTGTTTTAATTTTTTTGGTGCCTCCATCTCAAAGATTGCTTTTACTTTTGTTGGATCCACCTTGATGCCCCTCATTGACACAATATATCCTAGGAGCTTTCCTAATTGTACGCCGAATACACACTTCTTAGGGTTTAGTTTGACCTTGTAGTCCTCTAGCCTATCAAAGATGGCACTAAGGGTTTCTATGTGATTTTTTCTCTTTTTGGAATTGGCTAGAATGTCATCTACATAGTCTTTGACCATCTTCTTGATCATTTCATGGAATATCAGTGTCATGGCCCTTTGATATGTTGCTCCTATGTTCATTAGGCCGAATGGCATCATGTTCTAGCACTAAGTCCCCCATGGACAAGTGAAATCCATCTTATGTTGGTCCTCTTTAGCTATCATGATTTGATTGTATCCTGAGAATCTCTCCATTAGTGAAAACATCTCATGTCTCGCTGTCATCTATACTATCATGTCGATGTTGAGAAGGAGAAAGTCATCTTTTAGACATGCCTTGTTCAAATCCCTAAAGTCTGCAAATTCTGATATTTTGTCAGGTTTTGAAATGGGTACCAAGTTTGACACCCATTCTGGATAATCAATTGGTCAGATGAATCCTACATCTAGTAGCTTTTTTAGCTCCATTTTGACCAATAAGGCGATCTGAGGGTGCATTTTTCAAAGCTTTTGTCTGACAGGCTTTGCTTCTGGATACACTGCTAAGTGGTGAACCATGGTCTTTGGATCAAGTCCCAGCATGTTAGCATAACTCCATGCGAAGTTTATCTGTCTTTCCCTTAAGAAGGCTGCTGAGAGCTCTTGTTCTTCTGGTAATAGTGATTCCACATAGAATGTGATATTTGGGGTCTCCTCTATTCCTAGGTTGATCGGATTGCATTTTTCTGCCAAGACTGTTGACTTTCCTAATGAATAGCTCTTAAAGGAAGATTGAATCCTCCATCCTCGGGTGCCTCAAAGAGGTTTTCACCATTTGATGTGTGCTTTATTTTCACTTTTTTCTTGTCAGAGAATTCCATAGTGTGGTTTTCACTCAAGAACTTGGATATTATTCTTAATTTCTCGCTTTTTGTGACTGAAGGATTCAATTGTTTCCCCATAATAGGAATGCATGTCCAACTCTATTATAAACCTTGCTTTATGGTCTCCATCCAGGATGTTATCCCGCAGTCCCATGAATTTTGAGAGCGCCTCAACATTTTTGAATGTATCAAGAACTGGTGGTCCTCGTTGGTCATAGTCGATGAGTTGGGGATATACTAAGCGGATCTCATGATTTTGTTGGTCTAGTTTGAAGGATATGGTACTAATCATGCACAAGGTAGTATCCTCAAATAGCCTAGGTAGATTCATCATGGTATCCTCATCATCGCTACTATTATAGATGCCTGTTATAAAGTTATGTATGTCTCTACCTAATGATATTGGTGAGCCTAATTTTGTTGCTATTGGCTGAGGAGGAATGTTAACCGTTCTAACAAGAGGACTTTGGCCACATACGTTATACTCAGAGGGGTACATCCAATGCCAAGATTTGTTATTGGTCGCATCTCCAGAATGATAGGTATTATGAGTCCATTGTCATTTTGTCCCAATCTTTGATTTCTATCATAGCCCATTGCAAGCATCATTTGCAGACCCTTGCTTTTGTTATCCATTGATAAATCTAGTGCTGGTCTTTCATCTTGGTAGAGCATATGAGATGGATCGGCCTCAATAACTTCTCGTCCTAGATCTCCCCAACTTGTGAAGGTGGGATAGTTTTCTGGAGGCGTTTGGGATGTGGAAGCTTCATTTTCTTATGAGCATCCCCTTGATCTAGGAGATTGCGGTAATTCTGCTACCACAAAAGCATTATTAGGGAGCTTGTAGCTTCCACAACTGTCATCCTGGATGATGAGTTTGATGTAAAAAATTGTGGGAATGGTGGGAGCGGCGGGTATCTTTGTCACATAAGTGGATGTGAGGGTGGTGGGATCGATGTATGGTGTGGATAGTCCCTAATCATTTTTTGGTACTTGGGGGATTTTGTAATATTTCGCTTCAAGATTTTTGCAATATGAGAAAGGTTCAGGATCTCCATGGACGGCAACTTCTTGTCCATTATGTGTAAATTTCACACATTGGTGGAAGGTTGATGCTACCACTTTCATCGCATGGATCCATGGACGTCCTAGGAGGATGTTATATGGCAAGTCACGGTCCAAGACCTGACAAGTGGTTTCCATAATGGTGGGCCCTACTTGAATAAGGAGTTTGATTGTGCCCTGAGACACTCTTTCTTGGTCATCATATGCTCTTATTGTGATACCCTTCCCTTTGTTGATGGAATCCTCTAATATTTTCAATTGCTTGATGAGGTTGAGAGAACACATGTTCAAGCCTGCACCTCCATCCACCAAGACCCTTTTGATTTTTCTCTTATGCACGATGGCTTCCAAGTGAATTGCACGGTTGTGAGATGGTTCAGAGGGGAAATCTTGGTCAGAGAATGTAAGAAGATTAGGCATAATGATATTTCTGACTGTAGCATTGAATTGCTACACATCAAGATCTGTGGGGACATTGGATGCTCAAGGCCAATCCTTCTTCAAGAATTTTCCTATCGGCAGATGATATTTTTAGCAACTCCATGATGGAGATTTGCGCTGGTGTTCTCTTGAGTTGATCTAGGACATTATAGCCATTACGAACGGATTTAGATGTAGTGACTCTTTATGGCTAGGATGATCCTGCAATGGTTACTTTTTTGCCTCTTGTGGTGACTCTACAATCTTCGGCATAAGCGCCCTTGATGGTAATGACCATGCAATTTTCATCCAGGGAGGCGACAACTGTTTCATACACATGATTTATGTTTGAGTGGGTCCCTTTCCCTTTGTTTCCATGATTCGACATCGGATTCATGTATATCTTAAGATTTTGATTTCTTGTAGGTTGTTCCACATTTATGATTCTTTTATTGATGAGATCTCGGATGATGTTTTTCAGTCTCATGCAACTATTTGTGGTATGGCCTTTGATTTTATGGAATTCACAAAGTTGATTTTCATTATACCAAGGAGGTTTCATATCTGGTTCTTGGTAATTCTCAAATGTAGGAGCCTGGATGAGTTTTTCGTTTATCAACTTTTTCAATATGTCCTCAAGTGGTTCCCCCAAAGTGGTGTATTTTTGCTTGGGATAAATCTTGTGTTGGGGTGGTCCTCTTTTCTCATTGAGATTATTGATTGTTGGATGATTGTTATTTGGTTGGTGTGTCATGTGATGATTTTTGTGATGTTGGATTTGGATTTGCAGTGTGGGTGTATGTTGGCGAGGAGCACTACTAACCACCTTGGCATCGACAACACCATCATTAGTAATGTTTTTTTTTCGTTTCCCACGTGCAAGGTTTATCATTGTAATTGGATGTTGGGCGATTGTTTTGTTGTTTGGGGTATGATGTTGATTTTGCGGGTTGAGTCATGAGGGCTCTTTCGATGCCGAACTCCTTGGGAATCAATTGATCATATGTAGTGATTCCCTGAACCTTAGGATGGAATGCCAAGTGGCCTTCAAGGTTGGTTATGGTGGTGTAAACTTGTTGTTCTTCTAGCACGGTCCACTTGCTCCAATTAGCCTTGGATCACCATTGTTGTAGGAATGACGCGAATGATTCTCCCTTTCCTTGTTTCAGAGCTGAAAGTTCTTCTAGACTAAAATCCATTGCGATGTTGCATGTGTAGTTCTTAATGAATGCATCCATACTTTCTTGAAATGTTCTAATTCCTGAGAGTAAGCAAGAGAACCATTCCATAGCGTGGCCTGCCAAGCTCCTAGGAAATAGCCGCATCAGATAAGTATCATCATATGTGACCTCCATGCAATGAACTTGGAATTCCCTGATGTGGTCTTCAGGGTTTCTCATCTCCCAATATTTGTCAAATTTGGGGATCTCAAATCCCTTGGGGAATGGTTTCATTACTAGGCTCCTATCAAACAGACAGGAAAAAAAGTTGCTTGGTTTCTTCGTTGTTCACCCTAATTGAAGGTCGAGCACTTGTTGCGAGAGCAACTTGATTTGTGTCATCACATAATTTTGCGGATCAGGGGGTGATGAAAGTTTATTGAGATTTTTCAATCATGGGTTGGGTGGGTAGGTTGGGTGGTGTGTTGTTCACTGGTATCTGTATATTTTTCCGAGTGAGGTAGGCTTCCACCTACTTTTGTATGAACAATGCATGTTGTTGATCTTGTTGTTGTTTCCCTAAGATTTGTGCTTGTTGTTGTGCTCATTGTTGTTCTAACAACTCTGGTTGTTGGGCTGCCAATTGTGCTACTTCTTGCTGCTCTTGATATTGCTTTAATGCTTGCTAATATGCTTGCAATTGGGCTGCTTATCTTTATGCATGAAGTTGTGCTTGATATTGGGCTTGGTGTGCCTAGTATTGAGCGTGCGCTTGAGGTTCCACTAGTGTTGTTTGTGCTTGTGCTGCTTTTTGTTGCAATAGAAGTTGTGCTTGCAATTCCTATGTGGCTTGTGCAACTTGAGCAGCTTGTTGTTGTTGTTGTTGTAATAAAGCTTGGGCTTGTGCAGCTTGTTACGTTTGTAGTGCGGCTTGGGCTACTTGGGCAGCTTGCACAGCTTGAGCAGCTTGTTCAACAGCTAGGTATACAGCTTTTTGTTTTTGTACTTGTTGGAATCCCCTTTGAAAAGTAGCCTGCAATGTTGCATTGTATTGGTTTGATGTGGTGGAAGTTGGTGGTGGTGGGGGTGGTGGTGTCACTTTGTTGTGAAAATTGACCCTTTCCCAACCCTTGACAACCTCAAATGTTGTAAATGCAATGGTGATGGAGTAAGAAGAGAAAAATTAGTTATCAATCCAAGAGAGTAACTTTGCATGAAGATGTAGATGAGTTGATGAAGATATGAGCTCTTTATTTGTAGAATTCCAATATGGATGAATCTCCAAATTTGAGCAATGTGGGACTAACATTCATCCAATGGCATGATGCCACTTGTCAAGCTATGAATGGATGAAGGATGTGCAAGATTTGAGGATTGTGCCAATAAATGCATAATTTTGAATTTCAAATTTGTTGAAATGACTTGTAAGAGGGAAGGGAAAATGCAATAAATTCCACTTGGATCAAGGCAAAGGACATGTAAGATAAAGTTATTGCCTTGTTGGATGTACATGTTGACTTGGAATTTTTGAATTCAAATTGAGAGAATATTCCAAAAGATTCCTTGTGAGGAAAATAGAGATTTAATAAATGAATTAAATCTATTTTCATGTGCAACTTGCATTATCTAGAGGATGGGACATGAGATGAGATTAAATTAATTAAGGGTTAATTAATTTAATGAGAGAGGATAGATGATGTGACCTATTTGACTCAAATTTATGGATTTATTTAAATCAAATAAGAGAGGAATATGATAAAGTGGTGGTAGTGGAATTGGTGTCACTTTGTTGTGAAAAGTGACCCTTTCCCAACCCTTGACAACCTCAAATGTTGTAAATGCAATGGTCATGGAGTAAGAAGAGAAAAATTAGTTCTCAATCCAAGAGAGTAACTTTGCATGAAGATGTAGATGAGTTGATGAAGATATGAGCTCTTTATTTATAGAATTTCAAGATGGATGAATGTCCAAATTTGAGCAATGAGGGACTAACATTAATCCAATGGCATGATGCCACTTGTCAAGCTATGAATCGATGAATGATGTGCAAGATTTGGGGATTGTGCCAATAAATGCATAATTTTGAATTTCAATTTTGTTGAAATGACTTGTAAGAGGGAAGGGAAAATGCAATAAATGCCACTTGGCTCAAGGAAAAGGACATGTAAGATGAAGTTATTTCCTTGTTGGATGTACATGTTGACTTGGAATTTTTGAATTCAAATTGAGAGAATATTCCAAAAGATGCCTTGTGAGGAAAATAGAGATTTAATAAATGAATTAAATCTTTTTTCATGTGCAACTTGCATTATCTAGAGGATGGGACATGAGATGAGATTAAATTAATTAACTGTTAACTAATTTAATGAGAGAGGTTAGATGATGTGACCTATTTGACTCAAATTTATGGATTTATTTAAATCAAATATGAGAGGAATATGATAAAAGGCTAATTAAATAAGGATTTTGATTTATTTAATTAAAAGAGATGGTGTTAGATTAAATAAAATAGGATTTTTAATTTATATAATTTAATGGATAGACTTTATAGATTTAATCAAATAAATTGATTATTTAATTAAATAGGGATAATTAGATCAGATGGATTGATTTAATTAACAAGAGAGGGTGACTTAATTAGAAAAAAATGATTTATTTAATTAAGGGATTAAAGTTGATGAATTTAATCAGATAAGGAGATTTGATTAAATGGTTAGACTAAGAGATGATTCAGGAAGAAATGATGTTAGTAATTCAGGATCAGATGCACAATGTCAATCAATATATTTTACATGTCTATAGATATATACTCATGAAACTCAAACACGCGAAGTTGGCTAGACCTCCTAGTTGGCTGAATTGACACACTAGACTTTCCCATTTTGGAGGACACAGGGTGAAATCTAGCAAATCTAAATTGAGTAGAAATTGACCAACTTAAAATATTTCAGATCAAATTGGTAGGAAAGCACACCCACCAGCCTTGACTATCACAACTAGCCCCAAGAAAATGGAATTCAGAGGAAAAATAGAAGCATGAATTAAAAGGATCTCACATGAAAAACAAACTTACTCAACACGAAAAGAACAACACCTCTATAGTTGAAACCTCACCACACATTCCTTCTATGACCCACACATCATAATTTTAGAGAACTAAAAATGGCAAGATCAAACGATAGGAATTTTGCATTAAATAGACCATTTGGAGTGTGTTGCAAATAATTATTGAAGAGATCATTACACAAGTGAGTTAATAACTTATTAGTTGACCTTTGAGGATTTAAGACTTCGTCAATGGAAACCTTGAGCATTGTTTAAGTCTTCTACAACTTGTTCCTAAAAAATGGCAATGCCACCTCAGAAAGCTACCATGTTTACCCTTAATCCTCATTAGTCACATGTGATCTGACAATAATCATGCATTGCAAACTCAATTCGTGCTCCTTCATTAATATTTCCAAAGTACTCAAAGCCAACATTTGGAGAGAATAGTCCTTCGTACAGTCCATCACTCATCACAGGCTTGCCCCATCTTTCTAGGTTTCAAGCAACAATGATAGTATTGATGTGATGAACTTCAACTCATTTATCGTTCTTCTTTAAAGCGATATCAACCATTCTCCACTTGCCTCGCTGATTTCTTCCTTGCTTTATAGGATGTCCTTGTGTTTTGCCACATTTCCTAGTAGCCACCACTTTTTGCCAACAACGATGCAAGCATCCATGTGATGAAATATTAGCCCTTGAAAATATGGCCCATCCTAGATCATGCTCATTTTCCCACCATGCATCACTGATTTAACTTTGAATTTGAACACTGGATCTCATTAGTAAGAGGAGATAAAATGATGGAGCAATATTAAAACATGTGAATCTACATAAAAATCAATGATACAAAAGGCATCGCTCATAGGATCAATTCAAATCAGTGAATGAAAGTTGAATAGATGA
>VDFB02014618.1:0-28265 GCA_007258455.2 Sequoia sempervirens | reverse complement strand
TGAGTTGAAATTTTAATTGCAATATCTTTTATTTTTGCTGCAATATATTGTTGTATGAATCATTGTTAAAACATCTCAAAACACTCCTCAAAAACGCAAAAAAAACAAGTGCAAACCGGACGGCATTCTACAAACCTCTAACACATAAGAGATCAAAGGGACTGTTGGAAATGGCATTTCACAACAAGTATCGTGATATTTTCAATCAACATATTGAGAGATGTGTCTATGCAAATGGATTAGCTTTCAATGTTGTTTTCTCACCATACCTGCAACAAATGGTGAAAGCAATTAATGAGGCTCGAAAAGGGTACAAGGGTTTGGGTTTTGAGAAGGTGTGTAGCATCTTATTGGAAAAGAAGGTTAATTTTGTAGAGGATTCATTAAAAACCATGAGGGATTCTTGGGCTGAGATAGAGGTATCCATTGTTTTCAATGGATGGAAGGATGCAAAAAATCAGCCATTGACCAATGTTATTGTAGTGTACCCTAAAGAGGCAATTTTTTTAATGTAGTGGATTGTGAGGGGGAGGTTCAGAATGGTGCAGTTATTATTAATATTCTTTGTCAATCCATTAAGAAAGTGGAGCCTCGAAACATTGTTCAAGTCAACATACAACACCAAAAATTGTTGAGCAACTCGTTTATTGATTGAGGAGCATTACTCACGCATATTTTGGACACCTTGTGCAGTTCACTCCTTCAACCTTATGCTTTAAAAGATTGGCACCAAAATTGATTGGATCAAACAGGTGTATAGTGAGGCTAAAGATGACCAAATGTTCATCACCAACCACCATATGTCACAAAACATATTCAAAACATTCTAAAAAATGGAGCTATTAAGGTAAGGAAGCAATGAAATTTATTAAATATTTAAATTTTCATATTTATGTTTCACTTTAGTAATTTTAATTGTTTTTTAAAGTTAAGTTTATCTTTTCTTCTTTAAGAAGTTAATATTTTTTTCTTTCTATTGAACAGGTTGTCGAGACCCATTTTGCCTCCAACATAATTGTCTTAAGACAAATTGTGAAGATTTAGGAGGCACACTCTAACATAGTCATGAACCAAAATCGGTCCATATGGAGTCAATATAGCATTGCAAGGCAGCAAATATTAAGCAAATGATCCTAGATGACACTTGGTGGAATTGTGTTGAATATCTCCTTAGTTTCACTGAACCCATATTGAAGATGATATGTTATACCAACATGGATAGACCTTGTTTGGGAGAGATATATAATGGTATTGATGTTAGAATTAGGTGTTGTACACCTTGCATAATGTTTGTAATATTTTATTTATTTATTATGTGTGTGGTGCACCTAGGGGTTTCTAGGTGAACGTGCATCACAAGGAGTTATAATGTTGGGGCCACTTTGTTGTATGTAACATTGGGACATAATTGTAAAATGTAATTATTTAATATTAGGGAATAATAAAAAATAATAAAGTACCCAATATTAAATGTGGGGGCCTACGACGTAATTTTTTTAGCACATGGTTTATGTAATACCACTTATGGTTTTGTGGGAGCTTGTTTCTATAAAAAAGCAAACCACAAGGGTAGTTGTTTAGGTTGATCAAAGGTTGACTCAAAAGCTGGTCAAGGTTAGCGTGCTGAGTTTCTGTGCATGTGTGAGGGTTTGAAGCATGGCATGGGATGTGTGGATTCATGCTTGGTCACATGGAATGCATGGATAGCTTGTGCTTCAGAAGTGTTCATGGAGTCTCTACAGATGTATTGTAATGGGTTTTCATTGCTGAATAATACATGGAGTGTGGATGCTTTTGGAGGCTGGGTTTTTCCCTCTTGAGGGTTTTCCCAGGGTATATCTTGTGTCATCTTTCATGGGTATGTTGTCTATTCTCTTGCATGTTGATGTTGAGTATTTTACTTGCATGTTTCAGATTTGGGTTATGTGGAAATTGTCATTCTATGGCTGCATAGTTTCCTTACAAGTGGTATCAGAGCTTTGGTTATTGATTTGGATAACCTTAGGTTGCATGAGAGAATGAAAGGCAATGGCAAGATATAGGGTTTTGCAGGTGTTTTATTGCAGATCTGAGGGTTTTGGGTTTGCTGTTATGATGGGTTGTTTGCAGATTTGGGGTGAGAAAATTTTGGCAAAATTAGGGTTTCTTGGTCATGCATTTAAATGAGGGTTTTTTGGGAGTGAGTTTTCACAGATGACCTCCTAGGACAAAATGGACCTCATGGTTGAATTCAGGTTGGCCGAGAGAGAAATTTTGACATATAACATGCCCTATTTTGGTTACAGAAAAAAAATGCTTCCTATTCGGACGGGCCGATGGTACTGTCAGCAGAAAAATAAAAATCCGAAAAATTTAAAAAACTCATCTGCTTAAAAAAAGTCCCCAAGAAATCAAAACAAAAAAAATCAAAAATGAAAAAAACAAAAAAATTGAAGGGTATTTAAACCGACTCTGGCATCTCGCTATCGGCAAGAGTCGACAAGCAGGCTCAATTGCCGTTCCCGCCGCCACGGGAGGCACGCCGGTCATATTCTCCGTCCGCCGAGATCCGCCACGGCCGAACGCTCACCCCATAGGCTTAAACAAATTTTATAAAATTTGAAAATTGAAATTTTAACTACTGTTTCACACAAATTTCAAGGATTTCAAAAATGAATTTAGCTATTTTTTTATGGCCGCACAGACGTTGTGGGTGGGCTAATTTTTTTTTAAAAATGAAAAATTAAATTAAATTTGAACGGATTTTGGAATCCGCCGCCCACCCACTACCGGAGCGCCGCCCGAGCACCACCAGGAGGGCTTCTTACAGCTGTTTTTTTTTTCAAACGCATATAACTTTTGCCCAGGGTGTCAGATTTTCAACTTCTTACAGTCATTGGAAAGCCGACCCGGAAAGCACTACAAGCGTGGTAGTTGTTCCATGATTTTGCAGTTTTGACAATGTTTTGCTTGGTTAAAGTCAGATGTTTATTTTGAGCTTTGAGAGGGCATATCGGGTGCATACAGAGTCGGATTTTGGACTTCGAATAGTCAACGGAAAGCTTGTTCAGAGTACTTCACAATGGATCAGTTTTTGAGATATTTTGGCATGGTTTATTTGCTGTTTTCTTTATCTGAGCTGTTTATGGGTCTCTTTGACTATGGCATTATTATGAGCTTATGGATTGTTGGATTTTGGATATTTGATATTGGATTCATTGTATGCTCAGTTGTACATCTCAGATTATTATATTTTTGACATGGATATCAGCATGTATGTTGCATTGTTGTATCTACAAGTTGTGTAATGTTGTAGGCGGTCTATACTTACTTGTTGCACCTATGACTTGGATATGGGTTGTCTTTGCCCATTGATATTTCAGTGTTGATGCATGATCAGTTTTGGTGGCTTGGTTTAGTCGCTTGGTTTGTTGATTTGGTTGTCATGTTGAGGAGATGAGATGGTATTACCAGGTACAGTCATGATATGAGATCTATGTAGTTGACTATGATTATGCAGATATGTGGACATGGTTGGGTTGATTTGTTGGTATATTTGGTGGTGATCATGATGTCATGGATGTTTCTTGTGCATTAGAGACTTTGGCATGTTATGATGGTTTATGATGGTGCATTGATTGGTGGTATTGGATTAGTTCCTAATTATGGTTTTGGCAGTGTATCTTCTTGGGTTGAGGAGATTGGTATCACGATGTCATGGATAGCTTGGTTACACGGTTCAGTGGGAGCTTGTGACAGTGATGGTTTGGCGGTGATGGATATGATGGTTTGGCGGTGTATCTTCTTGCTTTAGAGCATGGTTATCATGTTGTCATTGAGAGCTTGGATTCACAGGTTTTTGTGTGAGCTTATGATAGTGTTGGTTTTGTGCATCATGGTGCCATGGGATTGCTCGGTATCATGGTTCAGTGGGAGCATTTGGAAATGATGTGGATCCATTGGTTATTATGGATGGTTGTCTTCAGCAGGTGATCTTTGGTGTCATGGAGGAGCTCTTAGATTCTGTGTGCTACAGTGAGAGTTCTTTGGCATTAGGTGTTGGAGATGTTGAGGTATTATTTATGACTTGTTGGTTTTGACAGGTGATCCTTGGTTGTAGGATGGTTTTGTTATTATGTCATGGTATACTCTTGATCACTAGTTTAGAGTAGTGGCATGGTACATGTTATGATGATTTGAGCATGTGATCTTCTTTTGAGAGGATGTGAGATCATGGAGTTATGTTTATGTTCATGATTCTGCAGTTGGAGCTATGATTTTGATCTTGGTTGGTTCTCTTTGTATTGAGTACATTGATCATTTGCTTGGTGTTTAGCATGGATTGATCAGTTACAGGTGCTCATGGATACTTGGAGACATAGGTGAGGCTTAGTGTTCTCTTGTGGTTAGAGACATGTTATTGATATGGTTACTCTGGATGAGGTTTTAAAGGTGAAGTCCCAGGGAGCCTGCCACTTGCTGGACGAGTCTGGGACCAATGAGGAGAGTGCTCTTGGTTGAGTCATGCTGACTTGGATATCTTGGAGGAGCATTCTCATTCCCCACTCTTGGTCTACTCGGTGGTTCACTTGAGAGGTATTGCCCATTATTCTTTCAGGTGCATTATGTTTATGCTTTGTCTTCTCATGGATATGGATCTTGAGTCATGGATATTTGGTTCTGGAGGGTTCATTTGAGGAGTGTTGGCATGTTTATCTCCTTGTACATGTTGAGTTTAGGAGATGGTTTATTGGGCTGATTTCCATGGTTTAGGAATGATTACTTTGAGTTTGATCTTCTTGTTTTGAGATGCTTACATCCATGTTAGTTGCATATGCTATGTTTGATCTTGGTGATTGGATGGATGGATGTTGTTATGGATTTTGTTATGGGGTGTTATGGAGGAGATCATACTTGACACAGTTGGCATTTAGAGGTGTGTGTGTAGGAGGACATGCTACAGGGTTTGGTTTGCAGGTTTTGCTTATCATTATGGATGTTCCTTGGTACTACATGTTTACTTCTATGAGATGTTGGTAGTAGACTTGGTATGCCTTTTTTTGTGATGGTGCCTTTTTGGGATGTTAACGAAGCGACGCGTTGAATGCGCTCATTCCAGGTTTGCATTCATCTTGACATTGCCCATGCAGTGGGAGCTCCTAGATGTGTATGTCATGCTTTGACAGGTTTGCACATGGAGTTTGTTATTGTGGTTTATGGGTGGATATGTTGTTGGCATAAGTTTACTATGTTATGTATACCTTGGAGGTATGGATAGTTGGATGTGTTGGCATTTGTTGTGGATGTCATTTCAGCTATGGTGATTTATTCTTGATAGCTACTGGTGCATATTGGATTCAGTGTTTGTGTTTTGAGATATCAGGTTGAGGCAGGTTTATGCTTCTTTGTGACAGTTAGTGTGACATCTCTTTGGATGTGTTCTTATCTTAGTGCAGTTGGCATGGTGGAGGATGGGAGCATTCATGGATGAGATGGTCACCTTGGTTCTTGTTACAGGTATCTTGTTGGAGCACATGGAGCACTTGGATTCCTAGACTGTACATGTTGCCTATGGAGTTTATTTGTTACCCCCTTATGCAATGTATACAACAAGTGGGAGATTGTTAGAATTAGGTGTTGTACACCTTGCATAATGTTTGTAATGTTTTATTTATTTATTATGTGTGTGGTGCACCTAGGGGTTTCTAGGTGAACGTGCATCACAAGGAGTTATAATGTTGGGGCTAATTTGTTGCATGTAACATTGGGACATAATTGTTAAACGTAATTATTTAATATCAGGGAATAATAAAAATAATAAAGTACCCACAATGTGGGTCACATGATGTAGTATTTTGGCACATGGTTTTATGTAATACCTATGGTTTTGTGGGAGCTTGTTTCCTCTACAAAAACAAACTAATAAGGGTAGTTGTCGGGTTGACTAAAAGGTTGACCAAAGGTTATCAAGGTTAGCGTGCTTGAGCTTGTGCATGTGTGTGAGGCTCAGCATGGCATGGGATGCGGATTCATGCTTCATCACATGGGAATGCATGGGATACTTCAGCTCGGCGTTCATGGAGTCCTCTACGTATGTATTGTAATGGCTTCATTGCTGAATAATACATGGAGTGTGGATGCTTTTGGAGGCTAGGTTTTTCCCTCTTGAGGATTTTCCCAGGGTATATCTTGTGTCATCTTTCATGGGTATGTTGTCTATTCTCTTGCATGTTGATGTTGAGTATTTTACTTGCATGTTTCAGATTTGGGTTATGTGGAAATTGTCATTCTATGGCTGCATAGTTTCCTTACAATTGACTCCATGATTGAGAAGATAAAAAAAAACCATTATAAACACAAAAGTGCAAAATCTTAAAGAAACTTTTTTCAAACAACTACTCAAATTTATTGAAAGAATACAAAATAAAATGACCACCCCACTACACCTTCTTTCCTTTGCATTGAGTCCCAAATATTATAGCGCTAAGATCCTTTCTATGTCAACAAGGATTGCCCCATATAGAGATCTTGAATTCAGCCAAGGGTACAAGGCAATGCTTTGTAGACTTTTCATTGATTCTAACATGTAGGATGTAATTAAACTCAAGTTCATGGATTTTGTACACTCAAATGGCTTTAGTGATGCTCTTCATGACAAGTTCAAGGTTGATACTCATAATTAGTGGTACTTCCATGGCCAATCATTCACACATCTATAACCTCTTGTGACCAAAATTTTATCACAAGTTTAATAAAAAAAATCTTTTATCTTTTAAGTTTCATTTATAATTTATAATATAAATTTTGATATTTATAACTCTAACTCTCTAATTTTGTCTTAATAGATTGCTAGTTCATCTGGATCTGAAAGGAATTGGAGCACATACTCCTTCATCCACTCAATAAAACATAACCAACTACACTTAAAAAAGGCAAAGGACTTAGTGTATGTGCATTTCAACTTGTGTCTCCTTTCACACAAACAAAATGGCTACAAGGAAGGGGTCACAAAGATGTGGAATATCGAGCCAAATCGTACTGACTTGGATGCTACCATTTCCCACCTTGTGCACTTGATGTTGAGGACAAACCAGCTAGCAACTTGAGAGTGCCAATGTTAGTGCCACCGTTTGTGTTTCTTCTAATATAACAATACCTACATCATCTAATATGGATGGTGATGATGATATTTTTGAAAACACATATGACACTAATAGCCCTTGGCAAATAGTTCAGAAGTCTGGAAAGAATAACCAGCAGAACTTCTCATCAGGACAAAAATAGAGAAACAACTGTACCCAGATGATCACCCAGAGAAAGCAAACCATCCAACAACAGTTCCAAACTAGAACAGTTAGCCATATGGTTTTAAAGACAGCACTGTTGCCTTCCAGACTATGTGTGAGTAGTCATACAAAATAGCTGCCATATGTCTTTCTGATACTTTCACAAAAGATATCTGATACAGCTCCTTTCAAGATATTTCAGGAAACAGGAGGGAAAAAAGAGTATCAGGAGATTAGAAGAGATATGCAGATAATCTAACAGCTGGTAGACAGATATGTTTTCCTTAATGGATTATGTTCACAACTGTAATAGCCATCAATGTTACTCTCCCTGGCATATACAATGCTTCTTTTAGGTAGATAGACAAAATAAAAAAAAATTCACGAATCTAGCTTCTCTACTTCATAAAAGATGAAAAATTATATCTCATGGGCTCTCAAACACGTTCTCAACACCATTGAATTCATGGCCTCAGGATTCGTCTTTGTCAAGTGAGAGTCTGTTCTCACCAGGGGGACAGGATATATCATCTTTGCTCCCTCTGGGATATGAAAACAGTGGAGCACTTGGTAGTGTTGCATACTATAATAGATTTGGAGAAGCTACTACTGCTTGTGGAGAGATTCAGGTGAGTCACTTGTTACGTTTTCCTCTTTTCTGATCAGAGATGTTTGGCTCTTTACTCCAGGAGGCAAGCACCTTCAGGATTCAGATTTTGTAGGGTAGCCTAAAGACCACCAGATTGATTACTTGTTATGGCCTATTTTAGTAGTGGGAGATGCTTGCTCCCTTTGAATATGGAAATGGTGGATCACTTGACAGTGTCCCATACACTACGAGATTCAGAGAAGATATCACTGCTTGTAAGAAGATTCAAGCAAGTCACATTACATTTTATTTTTCTGATCAAGAATGTTAGACTCTTCACCTCTTAGAAGCAGTCACCTTCAGGCTTCAGGTTCTGCAGGGGACCCTAAGAACTGCTAGATTGATTCCCTGTTGCAGCTTATTTCAGTAGTTGGAGGTGTTAATTGTCCCTTGGATGCTGTACTTACCCACATGGATGGTGACAGATAGGTGAGGCTGTAAGCTCAATGTGCACCTATTGGACTTTATCCTCCTTTCCTCATTCCAAGCATAGTATATCTGGTGTTCTGTGTTCCAGAAGATCTGGCTAGATTCACATCATGAACTTCCTCGTCACTAATGGAGGATCATCAGCCTTGGATTTTAGTGGAGAATTTGGGAGACACTCTTTTCTTTATTTGTGGACACAAATATAGTTTATTTGTCTTTCTATCATTCCTTAGGAAGAGGATTCATTTGAAGCTTGCACACCAAAATATATTGTTAACCTCTTGAGGTTGACAATGATCAGATTCTACAAGCAACTTTTCTCATATGATTCGATGCACGTAATTGTAACACCTTTAGTTGATCTAACATGATGTTCCTAAAATCTATTACCAAAGAAAAACTTGAGATACTAAGTAAGCTGACTTTGAATGGGAATAAGAAATTAGAAGAAACAGCACAGATACTGCAGTAAAGTAAGGAGTTGT
The DNA here is from genome assembly GCA_007258455.2 of Sequoia sempervirens. Classification (NCBI taxonomy): domain Eukaryota; kingdom Viridiplantae; phylum Streptophyta; class Pinopsida; order Cupressales; family Cupressaceae; genus Sequoia; species Sequoia sempervirens. The sequence continues at coordinate 19,437 of VDFB02014618.1, read as the reverse complement.
TCAGAATGGACTGATTGAAAAGTATGAACTTTATACTATTTAATATTTATAGATTAAGAAGCTATTTGCATGTTTTGCTATGCCACCGACTGGTAAGAGTGCAAGGTTTGAGCTGCTGAGGCTTAACGTTCAAACACTGATGCAAAGCTTTATAAAGAAAGTGGATATGCACTCACTGCAGGAGACAGGCGATTCCATGGAGTTGGCCTAATCAAAGGAGGAACCACATCAACCCTGAGAACGGTAAAATCCTAATAGTTCATTTCTAAGTACACAACAAGAGGGTTTGCAAGAGATAATGTACAGGCACAATATAATTGACACTCCAAGGGATATTTGAGTAGAGTTACAATAACTCTTCAATTTTTTTGCCTCCAAATAGTCTGTATTTTCTGTTCATAAAAAACTGAATTGTTCCATGTCTTTTTGAGCTGTATAGACCCATGGTGCATAAAGATCAGAACTAATTTTCTTTTAGCAACAGCACAAAAATTCTCAGCAGATGTTAAAGTCAACATATTAAACATGTAAGATGGCCAAGAATTTGAATAGAGATCATCTTACCATTCAATCATCTTTTGCAGTGTCAAAGCTCTTCCCAATTGTGTGAAGATCAGACATGGCAGAAATAGGGCGAAAACAAGCTACAAAAGAAATATTGTCAATGAAGTGAAGAACAGAACCAAAACAATAATTATAGCACACACATGCAAGAATGAGCAATAGAAATAATAAAACAGAGCATTTCTCTTGTCAAAGTAAATCCACACAAAAAGACCAAACTGAGGACTGAGAAGATGAGTACCCCATTAAGAAGCTTCCTGCTCGATGGTGTAAGAATATTGACATACTTGGTAGCCATCACAAACCCAAAGGAACACATCACAAACACCTTTGCAATTGGTAAGACTGCAAATTTTATCATTTTCATGATGGATTCGCTGTCACCCTCCATTGCTGCCAACATGGCTGAAGTAAACAATACAATTATGTTGATAAAAATCTGTGTCTGGAGGATAAGTTTTAAGCTCAACCAGATCTCCTTCAGTTAAATCTAGGAAACCCTTGGAGCATGCCTCAAGTCTTCAAACAAACTTAGCTCCCGGCTGCAAATGATATTTAGGTTCCACTAAAAGTTGAAGCAGGGTACAGCCTCAACTTCATTTCTTATAATCTGGCCAGTTCAGGTTCAACATGGAAACAATTGACCAGAGCATGGGCAAGAGTAAGCAGCTTTGGCAGCAAATATAAGACGATTGCACAGATAATTTATTCTCGCTGCACAAAATTTTTGAAACAGAGCATAAGCCACAGTAAGCAAGCTCATAGCAGTGTCTGAATTAAAAATATCCAATAGTAATAAAAGCGTTTTCTTTAATTACCCATTTTTTGGGCACAATCATCCAAGCATTTACTGGTAAAAATCGATAAATGAAATCTAACAATGCAACAACCACGTTCTTACATGAAATCACACAAAATCTTATTGCGAGGCACTTGAATAAAGCTTGAAGAACTTATTCTACGGAATTGACATCCAAAAAATACAATCTTTACACATTGATCCATCCTACCTACAATCAATCAATTCGATTGTGAATGTACTAAAATAATTGTATGCATACAAATGCAGTGGATCTGCTAACGAGGTTTAGTCATTAAAAGGCCACAAGTTAGTATAATCTAGTCCTGACTTCGCAAAGAAGTTATCAAATTCATACAAATAGAGATCTGCCCCAAACAACCTTAAACATCTAAAATACCTATTTGCTCTTCTTCAAATGAATGCCGCAGCATCGCAATTGTGAAGAATATTTTAATCCAAATCCAAATTCCTGTATTACTGTTCAAAACGGTTGAAAATAGTTGTTTGCTGATTAAATAGTCATAATTTGACCTTAACTTTAAAAGAAAATTACACAAATCGATACAGATAGCCTCCTGAAGTGAATCTACCCTACACAAACCTCGGACTTTTAAAATATTTGATTTCTCCGAGTTTCCATGGGACGAATTTGGCCCGCTGGTCCAAATTCCTGCGTTAATGTTCGAAACAGTTATATTATTATTTGGAGATTAAATAGTCACAATCTGCTCCTAAATTTGCATTACAAAAGAGCAAATATTGACGCAAATAAACTTCGCAAGCAAATCCAACCTGAACAGGCCTATATTTTAAGAATATTTGCAGTGTTCAAATTTCTGCCGGCAAACTTTCGTGCAGTGCAAATAAGCTTCGCAATCATAAAGAATAGATTACTCCTCTGGTACAAATCCCTGTAATGCTATTCAAAACGCTTAAATTTAACCATTTGGAGAGAAAATAGTCACAATTTAATCTATAAAAAACTGCTCGACAAATAGACGTTTGAAGCAAATATGTTTCTAAACAACCTTCAAATTTTAAAATATTTGCTGCTGCTCGAATTTCTCCCCCAAAAAATGTGTGCTCGTGCACAAAAACCTAAAAACAATTAGAATACTTTTGCTCCACTGCTCCAAATTCCTGCGTTTATGTTCAGAGTAGTTGAAAAATAATTGCTTAAACAAATGTTGAGAAAATCTTGCAAATCAAGAAGTTATTTACTTGAAAATTATATGCGTCGGAAAAATAGAGTCATTTGCAAAATACGAAAATATAGCGAGTATATATTCGAATCCAAGGCAAATTAAATGGGAAGCGGCTATCCAGCCCCGTAAATGCACCAGGCATGGATAGAATCATGCATCATAACTATAGTGCATTTTTTTCCCTAGTGAGTTAACTGTTGATTGCCATTCTTAACTGCTATTGGGTTGCCTGGATAGCTCTATCCATAAAACTAGAGTCTCTCTTACAAAAATCAAAGCTATGACAAATTCCACCTATGTGGGGCATGCAAAATGGAAGGTAATGATGATTGTCCCACACTAAAAAGCTTCTAAATTCTAGACAATGACAGTAAAGTGTCAAGCATTTGGTTGATATGCAACTTCTTTGATCTATGCAGTGCCAAAGCATTGGTGAGGACCACCAACTTATGAATTTTTCATAAATGTTTTGATTGCATGCCTATTTATCTTTTGTTGTATGGTTTTTTTGGGTGGACTCCTCTTTTTTTCTCTCCATAGGCTTACTTTCCTTTTTTCTTTTTCATTGGCCCTTAGCAAGGGCATGTGGTGATACAAGGTTTTTCTTTTCTTTTTTCCTTCTTTTTGGACTGCAAATTGTCGGTAATAATTGGAGATGAGAAAATTCTTGGTTTGATCTCTTTCTATTGTGCAAGCATATCTTCTCATCATGAATGATGATAGTGGAAGAAAGTGATGATAGGTATGAGGGAGGAAATGATATTGTTAAAAGATTAGGGTTTGAGAGTTTATTTTTAATAATATTTTTATTTAAATGTTATAATTAAGGGTTGTAGTTTAATTGACAGGGATAATGTATCTATAGATAATATATTTCACAAATATTTATTATGATGAAACTTGGATTCAACTTCTACATGATTTTGATGGAATAGATATATTTAATTATATAAATTTAGCTAAAGATGACTTTGATATAAATATACTTATTTAGTGAACTATGAACATTAGGTCAATATGTTGCAATGAACTACTTAACAGTAGAGATTTAAAAAAAAAAGATCTTCTTAATCATGACTTAACCAAAAGAAACTTATAACAAACATAATTTTTTACTCAGCATATTGTAACCAACTACTTCAAAATAGTGATGTCACTTATTTTTATAATTTAATTATTCCCATAAAAAAATAAATACATAATTTAAATACATAATTTTATTATTTAATTTATATAAATTATTTATGGAAGTAATTAAGTGTTTCTTTTATTCTCTTACAAGAATTTATATTTAATAAAATCATCAAAGTTAATTAAAAAATGACTTATAATTGGAGAAAGAATAGGTAATTATTTAATTTAATTTGGTAAAGACTTGAATTTGTTTTTTATTGTTTAGAATATTATAAAAAAATATCTAAAATTAAAACATGAATTTCAACTTGCGATAAAGACATTGAGAAGATCATATGCTTATTTGGGACCATGTCATGTCATGTAGTCTAGTCTAGATGGTGAGAACTAGCCCTTTTATAATGCCAATGTTTTGGTTTCACTTGTCTTTATCTTCCAATCCCCTTTTAGAGCTTGGTTGTGCTTAGAAGGAAAATGTGAGTTAGTTTAGCTGCTATAAGTGCCCAAAAGTGGGAATTTAGTTAGAAAAAAATTATTTGGAAGTGTCCAATTTGGCCAAAATTGTAAACCCGGTATTATTGGGATCACCCTTCTATGGATTTCATGTTTAATCCTACATATTATGTTTGTGTTTGTATACTCATGTTGAGGTGTGATTAATTCTTATGTTGTACATATGTTAAGTTACATTTGGTAAGTATCCTAATTTAGGCACATCTACATGTAATGTGCTTTGTTTATTTTGTTGTCATAATTTATTTACTTCTATTGAGTCAATTACATGTATTATCTATTCATTTGCATGACTCATAAAAATGGATGTTGAAGGACTAACCACAATTTTAAGGACTACACATTATGGTGTTGCATGACACGTGAGGTTAAAAATCCCATTTATTTCTTGATTTTCTTAGGGAAGTTATTCAACCAATACAAGGTAACCATTTAATCCTAACAAACTCTGACAAGGTAATCAACTCCCCACACCCCCAGTGATTCGTTGCTACTAACATTCCCTTGGCTTACAAGGTATTGCAGTTGTTTCAATCTTAATTAAAGTCATGGATGACTTTGAAATGTATTTAAAGAGAGAATAATACATGCTCAAAGAATCTTCTCAGTTGAGGGTAGGGCTAACTAATAGTCCCTTTGATAGTTTGTGGATGATTATCCACTCATATTCAACCCATCATAATATATTTTCAAGGTATGGACTGGTAGGTGATTGCTTTCTCATGTATACATAACAAAATTAGCCATTTTGACTAATAATGACTATCTTGAAAGCCAACAATACATAACATTAATGTGTAGATTTTGTAATCTTATAAGTGCATGGGTGAAAGTGATATCAAGAATGGGAAGGAAATTGATTTTCAAAAACTCAAATTGCCTAATGTACATCAACATAACATCATAATCAGCTCAGGGATTTCCACTCATCTAGTTTAGCTTTATGCATGAATTTAAAGTTCTAAAGTTACAAATGCATTTAATCAACACTATAGTGGAGAATAAAATTGGTGTTTTTTCTTTTGTCTTTTACTTTAAAATAAAAAGGTTATCAAGGGATTGTACGTTAATTGATTTAATATAATTGATAAGGGTGATGGTATGATCATAGATTACACAATTCATAAAGATTTAAACCCTTGAATGAAGCTATGGTGTCTTAAATACTCCTCTATTTCATGTTTTTATATTGAGTAGCAAAATATATATGATATAAAATCCTTCATTTAAAAAAATTAAAAAGTTTTATGATGAAATATTTGAGAACTATTCTTTACAGTAAAGCTTAATGACTTTACTACCAAAAGACATCAAATTTTTACAGTCTATAATATTGTGATTTATTATATGTTTCTAGATTTGATTGTATAATTCATTTTTCATCAATGTTTCTCATCACATTCCATGATCCATCATCAAAATACAAATAAATACAAAAGAAAAAAGCTAGTGAAATAATCTTTAACCTAAATGTCTATTATTAACATTGCAAAGCTTGCATAAGATAGGCGGAAGGAACTTTTTAGTGTTTGGAATTTCAGCGTTGTGGTGCACTCCATAAATGGGATACTTTGGCGGGATAATTTGGCTTTACAAAATGGAATGGCAGCTGTAGTGAAGCAGCTAATGAATTGCTTCAGCAATTTAATTCTGGGCTACAAAAGCTCCAGCATTATTTGAACACAAATCAGAAAGGATCACACTTCATCTACATAATACTTACGACCTTCTCCTAACCATCATTCACAATAGAAACACTAATTTTCAAAAAAATTGAATTAGGTTATGTAAATTTATTTTCCTATCAATATTTTAAATCATATTTTATGATTCATTATTAGAATAAAGTAATCAGTTTATATATTTTTATATAATTTCGCAACATAATTTTGTTCCATTTCTTTATTTAGATAAACTCAAATGTTTTTATGAAGTATATACTAAAGCTATGGTGTTAGATATGAACATTGCATGAACTAAGTTATAATCACTCCAATTTGTATGAAGGGTTTTCTGAGACTTTGTCAGCTGGTTGTGGAGAGGGGTTATTTAATGTTGGTGTGGGATGTGGGGAAAGCAATCAAAGGATCAGTCTGCAAGGACCCAGACAGATGTATTTTGGGATGCATTTCATCCCACTGAAAGAGTTCAAAAGATGATTGGAGTGGAAATTCTTCCTCAATATATCTTTTGAATTTGAGAAGTATCGTACATCCCTACACTAGCTCCTCTACGGTGTAGGCATTAATTGGAAAGCAGGATAGATCATGTAGGCATAATAGGTATGTGGGGATAAGGAAAGAACTTTCTGGATCAGATTTCTTTTGCGTGGGGACAGGGAAATCATTTAGCAGCTGTCTGTGGGTTGGCATCCAACAGCCATTGTAATATACAAATTAATTTCATAACTCTTTTCAACAACCATTCAGACATTCGTGCCTCACTTTTAAAGCGAAGGCGATAAACTTGTAGACAAGATATTAAATACAATTAAATAAGAAAGATAGTATCTCTCGGTGAGTATAAACCTATGTCAGTAGTTAACCTCAAGATTGATTACACTACAGGAATTAAACTTCTCTCGGACCAGCCGACTCATTTGACTAACATATTGCATGTGGTTGAAAGGATGCATTATCCTTACATCCAGCTGCCCACCGCCTCTTACATCAGCCGTCCCTCCCCACTTTTCAATTGCAAAGTGGAGAGAACCAAAAATTCAATGGATAAACATTGAAGGCTATGAGCTGTGACTTGACAAACTTCAATTATGAAGATAGGGCCAGAAAACGATAGTTGAGTTTTCAAATGTAAATAAATTGTGAGGATTTGGTAAGATTAAATTCATCGAATGTGTTAAATTTGTCACTATAAATAGATGCCATGCTCAATACTCTTCAACATTACCAATCCAGCATATAGCAAACATCAAGCTGCGTTGTTTGTAAGTTTTCGATCGGCTTATGCTCTCAGATGGTTTGGTTGTTTTAGCATGTTAGAGCAATAGGAATATAGATCAGTGGGCAGGATTTTTCTTCCATTACAGTTTGAATACTTAGACTAAGATTAATGTTAAATATTCACTGTAATCTCGTGTATCATAATACAGAGACTAATATTATTGTTTGTGAATGCAGAAGATGGGTCAGTACAAATCAACCGTGGCAGCATTACTGGTTATAGTGTTTTTGGGATGCAATATAAGCATCCCCATGGTGATGGGGGATCCAACATGCAGTCCAAGAGGAAACTTCTTCTGCAACAACGGGCGATGCTGCAGCATCTATAACTGGTGTGGAACCGGCTCAGCTTACTGTGGCAAAGGCAACTGCCTTGCTCAGTGCTCGCCCGGCGTCACTGCAGTTACCACCTACTCTCTCTCTGGCAGAAACCTCACTTCAACCGTCAACAATTAGGGCTTACACAGTTGGTACATTCACCACAGTGCACCGACTGTTTAGGCTGTATCTATATAGGTATATCAATGGCACTTGATAACTAATAAGTGCTGTGTATGCATATTAATGCTCAGTGGTTATAGCACAGATGCTAAATAAGGTGGTCTAGATGCTAGGCTTTTAAACTAAGCCTAGTTGTTGTTTCCTTTTATCTGCAATGTGTATTTAATGCCAATAGTAATAATATGTATTTCCTACGTACTTGCACTTCCTATTCATTGCTTCAAAGTTTAGATGTTTATATCAATTTGCTCAGCCTATACCTAAATAATATCTTCTGGATAGAGGATGTTATCTTCTGGATAGAGGATGTTGCTGCTTAAAATATTTGGATCAATGGAAACTTCCTTGAACAAATATACAAGGCCCATATCATACCAGTTCATCATTTGGGGTTTAAAATCCAACAATAGATAACAAAAATGTCTGTGAATACGAACTTGCAGCAGACGAGCTCAGGAAACCAAGGATACAAATACTTGAGGCTAAGAGGAAGGCATTACGTTATTCCTGTAGAACAGACGAAAACCAGCACAGTTCGATTAAGTCCAGTATTGATAAAGGCAGACCATAAAATCCATTCTCTTGCTTCACCTTCCATTCTTATATTTTGCTTGCATTGCATGCTTTTACTAATATGGAATGATTTTACTGATATGAATGAGTTCAAGGAGAAATGCTTCTACTTCCACTTCATTGTTATATTTAGGTGGAATTTCTTGGAGGTCATTTGAATCAAAATTCCCTGTAAACTTCTTATTACACAACCAGCCCCTAACAAGCCCAGATTGCCCCTCTAAGCAGCATTGAAGTTCAATTTGAATTCTTCTATTAAAAATAGATTCCATTTAATCTGAACTTAAAAGAAAATTTATAAATATGAATTATATATTTTATTATGCTACAATCCTAATTTCATTCTTTGAAAAATGCCCTTGCTTTGTAACTTTTCTTGTTTTAATAAAAAATTTACCCCTCCTTGATGTTAGAAAATCATATATTATATAATTAATATTTTTAAAATTATTTTAAATATTAATTAAAATAATAAATTATAAAAGTTTATTGATAAAAAGAAGAATTTACAGTCCCTAGTTCAAAAGGAGCATACCCCAGGAAAGAACCAGGGAAGAAAACCTCCAGTTGTAGCTCCAAAAAAAATACAGAAAACCTAGACCTAGGACCCACCCAAACCCAAAAGGAAAAAACCATAGAATAAGAACAAATAGTCTTTTTCATTTAACCCCCTAGAGAAGCCCCCCCACAAGATAAGAACCTAGAACAAGATACAATAGCAAGACATTTTTCCTTTTCAGGTGGAAAACTAGAAACAACTTCGTAGTATGACAATGGTAGTAAATGATCCAAAGAAAGCTTCACTTTTTTCTTCCGTGGAGGAGAAGCAACACTGTTGTGAACTAATAGATTCATCAAACAGAAAGTGCAAAGCCAAAAACAAATTTACACTTAATGAATATTTTATATCATATTAGATTAGTGAATTCTATTACCATGTAAAATTTTAAAAATTGGATAATATGTTCATAATTTTTGTTTTGTACATAAAATGAATTAGACCTAACTATCTAATCCCACATGGGAATACTATGGTGTGACTTTAGATATATTTATAATGTGACTTTATATATATCTATGGTGCCACTTTAGATATGTATACATATTTAGTATTAGTTATTAATATTTTATCTTAAATGATAAGATGTATACATGATTTTAATAAATATATGTTAGAGAAAATTACCTCTCCTCTCATATGAGAATGTTATGATGTGACTTTAGATATGTATACATACTTAGTTATTGATATTTGTTTAAATGATAAGATGTGTACATTATTTGATTAAATATATGTTTGTGAAATTTATCTTTTTCTTCTTAATTTTATAGAAATTGGTTTTTAATATTATAAATCTTCATAATATTTTTTATGATTTTTTTTTTTTTGTGTTTTTGAAAGAGGAAAAAATGGGTTTTACAAGGACCCAAAACCACAAAGTTTATAGAAAAAAGAAAGAGTCAAAAGAGACGTCACAGTCAGAAAGGCTATAAAGATAACAACAGTAAACACTCACAACCAACAAAAAGGCCAGCAAAGGCCACAAAACCAAAAAACCAAATAGAAAGCCAACAACAGCTAAATTTGACTTTTTAAAAGATCAACAATCTTAGCTTCTAGCTCATTCATGTCCTAAACTCCCCTCTTTAAGATCTGAACCATTTGTGTTGTGGGAGGCACTTTCCTTTTAAGATTGGCCCAGGTCCTTTTAGAAATACCTTGGTCCTCATTCTTGCTTTCCTTATTCTCTTCCAAATCAACAACTAGCAAACTTTGTTGTGTTTTTTCCATCTTTTCAAACATAGCATTGATAATAATGGCATTGTGCCTAGCCATTTTATGATTTTGTTCCACAACTATTTTAAAATTATTTTTTATTTTAACCATTTCCTCTTCCATAAACTTGTATTTCTCCTCAATATCACCTCCTTTCTTTCCAACACTGCTCTTATTCAGTTTCCCTTCTTCATTGCTAAGGGCAGCCAACTTCAGCTCCAGCTCCTTTGACTTACTCTACAAATCCCTGTTTCTTTGATTGAGCACATTAATTTCTTGATAGGCCTACTTTAAGACCTTGAAAATGTCACTAATGTTGTTTCTAGCAGAGGCTAGAATGTCACTAGACTGAACCTGGTCTAATATGAGATTTAAATCACTCAAGTTGGGGGAGCTAATAAATTTGGTACCTTCGAATCTAAAAGAGGCAAGAGGGGAGGGCACATAATTTCTACTAGCTTAAGGGTTCTCGACTTTGTCTTCTATGGAATCTGCAGAGTAGGAAACTAGCTTGTTGGCAGGGGAGCCCTTAAGAACATGATTCTTTAAGGGGGCAGAGCAGTCGGGTAAGGACTCAGGGTTAGCTTTAGCAAATTGGGGTTTTTTAGACTGGGTTTTCTTACTAGACATCTCAGAGGACGGGTGGGTTTCAACAATTCTCTCCTTGTTTGGTTGAATCTCTGAACCCCCAATATCAGTATCATAGTCTTCAAACTCTGAAGAGGCCACAAGTTTAGATAAAGCCGACATGCTTTGATAGTGTTCGTAAATTAACCTAATAAATCAAGGATGAAGAAGGGGTATCTCCTGGGGTTTTTCCTATGGTTCTCAAGGCTATTACTTAGTGAACATAATAAGTAGTGAGGAAAATAAATTCATACCTTATGGTGGAAGTGGTTAAGAATGGCGAAATGATGCCCATACACTCTAGTAAATCTCCTATCCAGGGTGATATACTCCATGATAACACGAAGTACCTTTCTCCACAACACCTTGATAGTATCAGTTTCGAAGTAGTTGTTAGAGATTTTAACTAGTTTTAATTTCTCCTTGTCCTTCTTAGGAAATCTAATGACTACCTCATCAGAGAACCTTGTGTCGCGATAAAACTTCACGCCCTTAGTAGACATTCTAATAATCTCCCCTATATTTTGCTCATCCAGCTTCACCTTTCTTCCAAAAAGAATGATTTCTTTGTTGTTCCAGTTCTTCTCGAAGTAATCCGTAGCCACAGAATCAGTCCCATGAAGTTTTTCCAGATATGGGACTAGCCCACCTTTTTCAATCTGCTCCCAAGCCTTGTCATTCCTAGTGTGTACCTCATAGCTTTTAGGCTCAAATCTTTTCCTATTCCCCCCAATTTTAGTTTGCTCCTTACTATAGAATTATGCAACTGATCCAATGCACTCACAAAGCATGTCACTTTTTCTTCACTTCTAAGTAACATGACACAACCCGATAAAATATTTTGATTTTGATTTACCTAGCCGCTTTCTCTTTAATCATTAATTGTATTTTCCTCTTTCCCATGTGTAACATCATAGTCTAGTAATGCATTGACTTCAATTCTCAAGTCCCTACAATTCTGCCACGTGTTCAGTCCTTGCTTCCTAACCCCTTCATTCGCAAAGTAATTTGCCACGCTGTTAGCTTCCATATATACATGTGAAACTTTTACTTTTTCAAATTTGTCTAGAATAGACTTTGCTTCATCTATCCAATTCTTTATTGTCCATGAGGGTGGGGTCCTTCCTAAAAGACAGTCACTAATAATTTTAGAATCTCCTTCAAGCCATAAGTTTCTTATATTTAGATTATAAGCTAACTTTAAAATTTGAAAAGCTCCTATAGCCTCTGCCACATGATTGGTTTGATGGCCAAGGGATATATCCACAGCCGCCATAAAGTTTCCATTTGAATCCCTTAGCACACCCCCACTTCCAACCAAACTCGGGTTTCCCTTCGCAGCTCCATAAAAGGTTGCCTTATACCAGCCATTTGGGGGAAAGGTCCAGTGAACACCCTCCCTACTTTTCCTAGTTGGCTTGGAAGTAGATGAAATTTCCACTTTAATATTCCAATCTTTTTCTATCCTTAAATCATAGGGAGTTCACACCACAACTTTCAGATAAAGAACTTTTTGAGGAATCACATTAAAGTTTTCCTTTATAAGCCTAAATTTTTTTTCAAAGACATTATTCTCCGACATCTCCTTGTCCCTGAAAAAGTCTATTATTGCGTTCCTTCCACACTCCCCAAGCAACAAAAGGGAATAAGAAGGCCCATAACCTTTCGAATATAGGGATTTTGAGTAGGAGCTTTCCATTGTAAGAACTCTTCAATGGATTTTGTGTTACTTATTATTAAGGAAGTAAGTAAATAGACAATGGAGGAACAAGTGGTTGGCTGACTCTACCTCACTCTTGCAGATTAATTTTTTTGTGTTATTTAATTAAAAATTAAATAAATTAATAATTCTATTATATATTTTAAATATTATAAATTAAAATATGAGTTAATTAGAATGAAATGTTAGTGGAATAATTATATTAGGTGAAGTATTCAAATTAATTAGAGATTAATAACAACAAAAAATATAAATTATTTTTATTAAACGATAAGTAATAAAATTGTATATAGTGTATTTCTTATGGCTTTAATCTTTTCTTTTATGATATTTTGTATAGATATTGTAAATGTATAGTCTTCGTATTAAATTTATTTTTTTATTGGTACAATAACTTCCAATCACCCTTGCTTTTATCAATCATATATGTCAATAACTATTAGTCATAATATTTGTGACCTTGAGTCTAGTTATCCCCCTTTCAATAATTTTCATCTCCTAGTCATTGGGTTTCCCTATAAAACTAAGTATTAATTCATTGACAAAATTGGGAAATTTCAAAATCTATGTTAGCTTCCAAAGGAATTATCACAACCTCATTAGCTCTTGATAGGGATTTGGCAACCTTGTTAAATTTGATAGTACTTTTCACAACCTCTTTATTTATGATAAATTTCTTATGTCAATGTCTCATCTAAGTTTTGGCATTTGTTTTGAATGACCCATCTTCTAACTTTCTTTGAATATGAAAGAAATCATTTCAAAAGATGATGTCATACATCTATAATATCAAAACTTTTATTGGTCCCCAACAAGCTTGTCATAACCTGATTAGAAAGTGAAGTACTATCTAGAACCTTTATGAAATGAAGTAAAGTATTGCTCAACAACACTAACAATAGTCCCTAAAGTTTTTAAAGGTTATGTTTGAATCATTCTTTTGTTAGAAAAATGAAGGAAAATATTCTCACAAGATTTGTGGCATTTTGTGGTGGTTTCAATATCCTTTTCAATTCCTAATGAGGTTGTCACACTCTTGTAAAAACTTAAAAACCCATTCATGATCATACAAAAATTTAAGAATAAGTCTTCATGAGTAGTTTATTGAAGATACAAGAGGTGATTTTGAGGGTTATAAAGAGATGTGATAAAGGAAACTCCTCTCTATTTTGAAACCACTATTAGAACCCTATAAAGTTTCAAGAATCACTTGAACTTGTAACAAGCAAGTTAAATTATTCATTTTAGATGGGAGTGCTATTGATGTGGGGAGACTTCACATACTTCAAGATTAAAATTTTCCATTAATGCTCTCAAAATATATGAGGATATTAAAAAAAGATTATTGTAAAGTGAATTGTAAGACACTTTTCCAAGAATTTTCTAAGAGTAGATAAATTTATGAGAGAAAATTATAGAGTTCATTATAACTACCATACATAGGAGGTTTCAAGAGCAATAGAAAGTAAAAATTATCTTACAATTTAAAGGATTACCCAAGGTCTCTATACAAATTTTCCTTAGCAAATATAAATCATAAATACCTAGGATATGATAATATAATAATTTTAGGAAGCACATTTCCTAAAATTAGAGATATAAAGTTAGGTCATGTAACCTTGAAGACTTTTGGAATACAATGGGAAGTGAAAATAGGATCCAATTATGTAGAAAGTAGTGAAGAGTGAACTCTTATAGGAAATAGGATTTCCCATGGTTGTGTAGTGCATAAACTTGGTTTTTGAATGCAAGAAGAATTATATTCTCAAGACTAGAGAAGTGAGAGAAATGAATGGTGAAATTACATTCAAGAAGAGTGTGTGTCACAATACTATTACAATACATTGGTCAGTAGTCCCTCAGAAGGGAAAGTGAAAGTTCAAAAAATAATCTACATAGGTCGTATTCACTAACAATATTTTAAATGTCATCATACTTCTACATTTATTGATACGTAACTAACATGCTCATAATTTTGAGGAATGGATGTATTTGTTTATTGTTATCATCGTCAATAGGAAGATATTTATTAATTGGGGTGACATAATTAGTGACATTATACATAGATAAAGATACTCTTGAGAATAAAATCCCTAAGAAATCATGCCAAGATGAACCTAAAGGAAAATCAAAGAAGGAGAAGAAAATAATTAATTTAGAGGTCATCCAAGAGGAAGAAATTAAGGAAGAAGATATTGATGTCACTTCATCCCATTATTTGGTGAGTAAATATTCATCCTATCCATCTCATTCTTTGTCAACTTCCATACCACCACATTCACTCCAAAATAATCCCATTCAACCTAATATTATGCCTCCTTCTTCATCTAACATCTCATCCTTCAATAAGATGGGGCCTCGATTCACCAAACCTCTACCCATGAGGCCATTGCAATTCTCCCCAAATATCACCATCACTTCTTCTAGCGATCCATTTAATCCACCATCTTCTTGGTTAAAATAAGAGAAAAGTAACATGATTAGATATTCCCTAGTTTGATATTGTTTCCAATTTTCTCCAAAAGTTAGCTCACCTTAAAAATACTAAAACTACTTCTAGGTTAATAAAATATCCCACCTCTAGTAATATGCATGTAGAATTTTCCCATTGCTCTATGAGGAAATATATAAAGGAGGTGACTAAAAATGATTTTAACATCACACAGATTAATCTTGGTCCTTCTTTATATGATGGAGACATCCACAGTTTTAAAGTGTCAACTGCCATGTTTGTGGAAAGAATAATAAAAGATAATTTACCTAAATATGAGCTCAAGAAATGGGTGAGAGATTTAATTTCTTGCCTAAAATCAATATTTGACACTTTAACCCAACTATTGGATAAAATTGATTCCTTTTTTTTAATCCCAGTTTAATGAATGGTAAAGAGATGATTGAGAAAATATGCAAGTATTGTTCTTATGGTAGGGTAACCAAAGACTAGGTTAAAGAAATAATTACTAAAGGGTTAAGTTTTGTTGAAGTGGTAAAGAGGAAATATGATGAGAGTGGAATTAGAAGGAAAGGGGTTGAAAATTAGGTCAATACATCCAAACAAGAAGAGATCATATGGACCAATATTGACAAAAACTTGAAAGAAAAGATTGAAATTAGCAATGATATATTGGTTGTAGAGAAAATATTCCTAAGTTTCAATGAGAACACGTGTCTCCTATGGATACACAATATTGAATGGAAAATTCTAGCCATCAAACAATTAATACATGAGTAGAGTACACTATTGAAAGAATGTGATCAGCTAAAGATAGACACACAAATTGACTTATTATCTATCAATTAAGAGATTCAAACAAAGGATGATTTTAAAGTCATTAAAACTTAGCATATCAAAGAAATTTCAAGGTAATGATTGAAAATTTCTTTAAAAAATAAGTACTTTTTTAAATCAATGAAGAATATGAGAAATATTGATAAGTTAGTCTCATCCATTGTGTGACATAGCTCCTTGCATTTCATAGTTGATTAGAGAATATTTGGAACAATAGGGCTATCTATAAGCTCAAAACTAATAATTTTATTATTCCAAGACACAATGAGATCACTCTAGTTGTCAAAGCATTCCTAACCAACAAAACCAAATATTAGCTCAAACAAAATAACCTCTAATTATAGGCTTCTTTCTAGTAAAGGACAAAAATAGATGGGGACATTGTCCCCATACAACCTAATATATAATTTATTTATATAGACTTCATTTTAGAATAATTGTAATATTATAAAGGGTAAAGACACAATATTGGATTACAATTTGATGTAGGAAGGAAAACTAAGAAAAAATGACCCCATGGCAAAAAATTTGGTTTTAGGGGTTCGAATGAACTTGCAAGTTCAACCAAAGCAAAAAGGGGTTTGACTGAACTTGGGTTCAAGTGAACCCATTAATTACTGGGCCCACATTTCCAGCCCAAAAAACAAAAGAAAAATGCATATTGAAGGGGGTTAAAATGAACCATGGTTTGAATGAACCCTAGTTCACTGTCTCGGGTCAAGAACCTTCGGGAGTTCATGAACTTCTTTGGTTCTGTGCTTAACACCCTTCTCATTTCAATCTACAAAACCTAATTTTTTATGCCTTCTCAGGTTGAGGATGAAAATAGAGGAATCTCACAAACCCAATTAAACTGTGTAGGCCCTTAGAACAAGCTATACAATGAATATAATTTTAATATGTCTTGGTTTTGTTATGTATTTGTTTTTTAAGTTTTATTAAACATAGGTTTTTCATCGAAAATGAATTTCTTTGTTCTTCACATGTGGAAAAATAGAATATTATTAAAAAAAAAAATTGAAAAATATAAGTGCACCAGATACTGAAGTCCTTGATCCAACAAAAAAAATAAAATAAAATTTTGACATATACAAAAAAGCATGATTATAATGGTCATGCTGGTCTGAATTATAATTTAGTTTGACTTCAAAACTTGGATTAAAGAAAATATATCTAATAAAAACTATCTAACCAAGTGGGAAGCACTAGATATCAGATTTCATAAATCATAAATTTGAAAGAATTAGAATTTTATTCTTCATGGAAAAAGTTATGCTTATACTTGGCAGTATCAGCTTTTAAAAAATGTTGTTTTCAAAAAACTAATTTTCGCAGATGCAAAAGAAGGGGAAATCTAATTCCAAAAACTTGAAAAAATATTTTAGAATCTACAGACAAAATGTGATGAGACTCTAGTTTGCATCATCTTCAAATTCCTCATGGTTTAGCCACTATAGGTGCCTGAATGTGAAGATTTAGTTAAAAAAATAATTCTAGTCTCCAGTTTGGCCAAACATTGTAAACCACTATTGTGGGATCACCCTAAAGTATTTTAATTTTTTGAAATGTTAAGGAAACTTTAACTCTTTTGTTTAGTTGTTAATTAAAATAATTTATTATAAAAATTCTATAATTATGTAGCCCATTGTAAAACAAAGGATTTAGTTTATCATTTTTTTTTAATTTTAGTGAAAAGTGATTGAATTATTGAATATATTTTTAGTACAAATTAGAGATTCTATGTGCTTTGTAAATTTGGATGTTTGAAATAAATAAATTTTTTTACGAGTCTGTGTGTTGGAAATAGGCTTCTAATATTATTATTATTTTTGATGTTGGTGCCATAACTATTTTGAGTGTTTAGTTTTTCATATTAATTTATATTAAGATTATTCCTAAAGTATATGTGTTGTATAGTTAATTGGAAGATTATTTTTTGGTCTATTTACCTGACATCATATGCAAATTTATTCTTATTTGCATGTTATATTTGTAGTTGAGGAGGAAATGATCTTTATGCTTATTTCATTTTAGATGATGAGGCTTACAAAATGTAGTATATTTTAGAACTTTATTTATAATTCAATCTTAATCTTTCTTTCTTTTTGGTTAAAATCAAACTCCAAAAATTTAAATTTTATCATAACAGGGAGTTGTACATCTAAAATTCATGAAATTTGTTAAAAATAATAACAAATTGTCTAATTGTTGGTTCATTTTCCACTACAAACTAAGAATATTAGAGTCATTTTAAATAGAATTGACCAGTCATGAAAAGTATATTAACCAATAATATTCTAAACTTTATTATGAGCATTTATTCATATTGAACTGTGTTGCATGACATGATTAATTCCTTAGACTAGGCCACGTGACAAAACTTAGTTTCCATCTTTTAATTGTATCTCCCTCCCATGCTAAATTCCCTACAACATAATTGTTATGATATTCAACTGCACATGAAAATTATAAATTTATGTGTCTCAAAACCTATATTTAAGTATTTCTTCCTAGCCATTAGTGTAATGGATTAAATTTGGTTTAGTTATAAGATTTGTCTTTTCTAACCAAGCAATTTCTACATTACTTCAATTAGGAATGTATGACTTGTTTTTATGATATTATGTTGGAACAAAAATAATAAATAGTTTGACAGCTCCAAAAATATTCTTTAAACAAAAAAACATTTCTTCAAATAAAACATAGAAAGGAAATAAGAAAATAATATTTTTAAGGAACTAAATAATGATTTATAAATTTATAATTTAGAGAGATAAGAGCTTCTAAATAATTATTATATCATAGATACTAAATAAGAACTTCTACTTGCTACCTCTTAACCTAAGCCTAGTTGTTTCCTTTTATCTGTACAATGTGTGTTTAAAGTATAAAGTGTAATAATAATTACTTCTTATGTACTTGGACAACCTATTGACTACTTCAAAGTTTAGTTGATTAAATGAACTTGCAAATGCTAAAATATACTTAAATAATATCTTATGTATGCAAGATGTTACTATTTCAATAAATTATTCAGTGAAAGTGCAAGGTTTATCCTAGTATATCATTTGGAGTTTAAAATTTGATTGTAGAAGCCAGTAGGACATCACCGTTTTCTACATTGAGGTGAAATTTAGAAAGGTCCAATGTTCGGATGAGCCTCACTTTCTAGGTCTTGACTTGAGATTTTCTTAAAATCTTATTTTAAAATAAAAATAATTATTTATGGCTTTTATTTCATATAATATAATAAAATATCTAATGAGATGCAAGTTTTTTTTCTAGAAAAATATTTCATAATTAAAATGTTAAAAAATTTGAGAGTTATATATGTAAATTTGAAAAACAAGTTTTACCTATATATTATTCTTAACAATTATAAATTTTGAAATTACATAAATATTAACAACTTTAGCATCAATACCATACATCTAGGTATTGTTAATGGAGTGAGGGAGGATTTTTTAAATGCTCTGAAGATGGCAATGAGGGAGATGAAGAATAAAATGTGGATGCATTTACTTTGGAGGATTCTTTGGTGCATGCAATCATGGGTTTCCTATTTTTAGATGTGGATGTGTTTTCTTTGTAGGATTCTTTGGTGCTTGTCATTGTGGGTTTACTATTTTTGGTTTCATGTTGAAGTGGTGAGTGGCTTCTTGTTTTTATCCTTTGGGAGAGCCATCTCAGAGTGTTGGGGTGGATTTCTTTCCTTTGTCCTCTAGTGTTGACCCTTAGCATTTCCTCTAGATAATTGAGGAAGTCATGGGTG
>VDFB02014617.1:0-22532 GCA_007258455.2 Sequoia sempervirens | reverse complement strand
TTTCTTCTTGAAGTTTCATTAGGCACAAGATACGTTTCTCGATAGGATCTTTGAATTCCTCATCTTCTATTGTGGATGCCAGCTGTAAAGCGGACAACTCTAGAGTGATGGGTAACGCAGCTTCAGTGCCATATAGGATTATGAAAGGTGAAGTGTCGATAGCTCTTTTGGGCGTGATTCTGTCAGCCCAAAGAGCATCGTACAATTTCGTGTGCCAAGCCCGTTGATTGGAATCAACCATCTTGCGCACTATTGTGACTATGTTCTTATTTGACGATTCGGCTTGTCCATTACCTTGTGGATAGTAATCTGAAGAATGGGACAAGGTGATGCCGTAGTCAAAACAAAATTCTATCAGCTCCTCTGACGAGAAGCTTGTAGCGTTGTCAGCCACGATCTTTTTGGGTACTCCGAAGCGTGTAATGATGTTCTCTTTGAGGAAATTACACACCACCTCGGAGGTAGCCTGCTTTACAGGAATTGCCTCAACCCACTTAGTAAAATAGTCTGTCGCTGTGAGGATGTAGACATGTCCTTTGCTGGAATGAGGGTTGATAGGTCCCACAAAGTCTATGCCCCATTGCTGGAATGGAGCATCTATCACCACCGGCCTGAGTGGAAGGTTTGACAGCTTAAGTTTACCAACAAATTGTTGGCACAATGTGCATCTGTGTACCCAGTCATATGCGTCGCGGAACAAGGTCGGCCAAAAGAATGATGCCCGCAAGATCTTGAATGCGGTGACCCTTGATGAGAAGTGACCTCCGCATGCTTGATTGTGGAATGCCTCCATCAATCGTCTTTGTTGATCTTTGGTGACGCATAGCAGGAACGTTCCATCAAGCCCACGTTTGTATAGAACATTTCCTCCAAGCACATAGCCTTGTGCTTGTAATTTCAAAGTTCTTCTCTGCTGCTTGTCCAAGTGTGTTGGACATTCCCCGTAGGTTAGGTAGTACCATAATTCTGTGTACCACTCTTGAGCAGATTCAACTAATAAGACCATTGGGAGGTCTTCTTCCATTTCTGTTCCTGGGATTCCATCTTCAGCTTGATGTTTTAAATCACCATCTTCTGCCAGGAGTTGACATAGACCTCTCCCGCGAACGAGCTTGGTAGGCTTGATATCCAAGTCGTATTCTTGGACTCTTGCAATCCAGTTGCCTCTTTTGGTGCCCATCTCTTGTTGAGTGAGGACACTCTTGACCGCGGGGTCTGTAACATACACAGTGGTGTGAGAGTTTAGGATGTAGAATCTGAAATTCTTAACAGCCCTCACCACGGCATATGCATTTTTCTCTATTTGGGAGTACCGAGATTCACTATTCTTGAAGCTGCTGCTCATGAAAGCGATAGGTGACTCGGACTCTTCATTCAACTTCTGAGTCAGTATGGCGGATAGAGTATGTTCCGACGCGTAACAATAAAGAATGAATTCTTTATTGAAATCGGGTCGAACCAACACTGGTGCTTTACTGATGGCCTCTTTTATTTTCTCGAATGCCTTCCTTCCTTCATCGGTCCATTTGAAAACAGTTGTTTTCTTCATCATTGCCGAGATGTCTTTGGTCAGCTCCGAGAAGTCAGGTACAAATCTTCGTATAAAATTGACTTTGCCGAAGAAAGAATGTACCCCAGTTTTATTGGTAGGGAGAGCCAGATCCTTGATTGCATCTACCCGATTAGGGTCTATCCTAGTCCCTTCTTTAGAGACGATGTGACCAAGCAATTTGCCTTCTGTCACTGCGAAGATAGACTTTTTCGGATTCAGTGATATGTGATGGGACCTGCATCTCTCAAACACTTTCACTAAGTGTTGAAAATGATCTTGCCGCTTTTTTGAGAAAGCGGTAAGGTCGTCAAGATAGACGACAATCAATTTGTCTTTTAAGTCGCCAAAAGCCAAGTCCATGGCTCGCTGAAAGGTAGCACCGGCGTTGATGAGGCCGAAGGGCATCCTCTCGTAGGCGAACGTTCCCCATGGAGTGGTGAACGCTGTTTTGAGTTGATCTTCTTCAGCCACTGCAATTTGATTGTACCCCGAAAATCCGTCAAGTAATGACAGCATCTCCGAACCGGTTACCGTTTGCAATGTGTGTTCCATGATGGGTAAAGGATAGTTATCCTTTAGTGACGACTGGTTCAGGTTCCTGAAGTCTACACAAATCCGGATTTCTCCGCTCTTCTTGCGTACAGGAACGATGTTGGACACCCAGGTGGAATAGTGGATCGGATATATGATCTTAGCATCCACCATCTTTTTCACCTCCGCGTAGATTGTATCTTGGATACGCGGGTTATAGTGTCTCTGCTTCTGCTTGAAGGGCTTGATGTCAGACTTTAGTGGAATTGTATGGGACAATTCCTTTGGCTTGAATGCTTTCAGGTCTTCATAGGACCATGCAAAGACGTCTCGATATTGCTTGAATAGAGATATGAAATTGTCGCTTTCTTCCACAGTGCAACATTTGCCTAGGTTGACGAGCCGAGGCTTATCTTCCGTACCAATGTTGACTTGTTGGTAGTCGGCTGACGTCTTGTCATTAGAATTCCTTTGATCCTGAACACGTCTGTCGTGTCTATCAAAAATATCCTCCAAGGATACTAGACCTTTGGGGATATTATTGCCCTTTAATTGGATGACGCCAGATTCCGTGACTTCGGAATTCTCCGCCATATATTCCTTGGAGGGAGAAGCACTACCTTCAAAGAATAGTTCTTGATAATTGTCATCCATGCGAAGGAACTCTTGAATGTCTTTATCATTAGTAAAGACCTGCCAATTGTCGCAGTTGTCGGGGATGGCTGGCCTGTAAATGAGCTCGACCGCAAAGATATTCTGACGAAAGTCAGAATGGGGCATGAAAAGAGCTGCTGATACCGCAAGGGAATCTGCTCTGCTATTCCGCTCACGTGGTATGTACTCGATGTTGAATGCTTCGAACCAGTCGATTGCATTCCACACCCTTTGTCGGTAAGAAGAAAGACGACTTCTTCTTACTTGATACAGCCCTCTGACCTGTTGAACGATCAGCTCTGCATCACCTTCGACTTGAAGGTATTTTATACCCATATCTCTTGCCTTTTTGAGGCCAAGTATGAGCGCCTCGTATTCTGCGGTATTGTTTGTGTTATCAAACTGCAAGCGATAAGCAAATGGGTACAGTGTTCCTTCGGGAGAGGTAATGACAACTCCCGCTTCCGATCCTGCTGTTGAGCAACTGCCGTCGAACTGCATATTCCACATTCTTGCATCTTGATTCAACGTTTGCGTGGTAAGTGCAAGATTTTCATCTTCTTTAGTTACTTCTGACAGCATGGCATACGTGCCAGGACCCGTGTTTTGATGTAACACTTGTGCTTGTGGGTCTTGAGATTTCACCACCGTGAATGTTGACTTAGCCTCAGGTTCCAACTTGAAAGTGCCCTTTTTCAATGGGATTGTCGCGTACGACCAATCCAATTGAATCTCGCCTCCGAGATCTTTGCAAAAGCTTCTGCTCAGGAGCATTCCATAACTGATTGGGATGTCAGCTATGAGAATGGTCATCATGATCTTCTTTTCTGGGCAGGATGCCAATCTTACTTGAGCATCCTTCAGCTGACCTACCAACGGCACGGGTTTTGATTCAAGTGAGTAACACTTTTCTTTGGTTTCCGTGCATGATAGCCCTAAAGCTTTCATGATTTGTAAAGGCATGACGTTATCAGATGCCCCTGAATCAATTATACAGTTGCTAAGCTTATATCCTCCCATATACAAAGATATGTAAAAAGGTTTTGGCTTTTCTCCCGCTGGTACGGAAGATGCTAGCAATGTGGGTTGTATGACGATTGGCTTCTGAATCACCTTAAGAATCCGATCCATTTGATCGGGATGATCCTGGAGATACTCCAGCTGTGAAATTTGTACCTTCGTCTTCATCATGGATGTCACTATGTCAAAGTTCGTCGAAGACGGTTCTTGAGGGACTGGTGTGACGTACTCATGTGTAGACTTGGGATTAGAAGTGGAAGCTTCTTTTCCCTTTTCATTGGACTGCCGTCTTTCGTCTTCTTCTTTCTGTGCTTTGAAATGCTGAGCACGTGTAAACACGGGTGTTGACAGGTTCTCATGATTGACAGCAAGATTGTACTGACGGTAGTCTTCTTCTTCTTGATTTACGGGTTCGTTGTGAAAGTATCCCGTTGCGGAGTCGCCATCGAAATTGTCCATTTGAGGTGGAGCAACGTTCGAATTTGAAGGTACTGTATTGGAGCTTGGAACTGCATCTCCGGCATATCCCATTATCTGATTCATCCTTTGATTCTCAGGACACGAAGATCCAGTGTGTTCATCTGAATCATGGAAACAACAGAACACGTTGGATTTCTCAGGTTCTGCTTGTCTAGGTGGTCCCGAAAACTTCGGCTTGAAGTTGTTAAATGATTGGAAATTATTTTTCTTCGGCTGATAAGGCTGTTGAGGCTGGTACTGCTGTTGAGGCTGGTACTGCAGTTGTTGATATGGTGGTGGTGTGGGCATTGCTTGCTGCCCTTGGTTGGGTGACTGTCTTTTGAGGATGGTCACCTCGTTTGCTACCTTTTGTAGCAATGGATCTGC
This sequence comes from Sequoia sempervirens, assembly GCA_007258455.2. Classification (NCBI taxonomy): domain Eukaryota; kingdom Viridiplantae; phylum Streptophyta; class Pinopsida; order Cupressales; family Cupressaceae; genus Sequoia; species Sequoia sempervirens. The sequence continues at coordinate 17,929 of VDFB02014617.1, read as the reverse complement.
TGATGCTTGGACCAGCGGTCTGATGGCATCATTCTTCATCTTCCCCGTAGTGATCATGTGATCCTCAAGTTCGATAGCCTTCTCTTGAGCTACCAACAAGTCTTCTTCATGACTGCCTTTTATGAAAAAGGCTATCTCTGAGGGTAGGGCGTTGATGAAGCTGCTCATCAGGATCTCATCGGATGGATTCATTGTGTGGGAAAGTCGTGTAACAAGGCGGTTAAACCTTGCTACGAACTCCCTCATTGGTTCTGTAGACTCCATCTTTGAGTTAGATAAACGGGCAAACAGTTGATGACTGTCTTCAGCAGGTCTGAATCTGGCCAAAAACTTTTCGCTCATGTCTTCCTAGTTTGTGATAATCCCTGGTCGCAAATGATTGAACCAGTCAGCTGCATTTGCTTCAAGAGTTTCAACAAAGAGTCGAACGACGATATCTTCATGTGGCACAGACAGAACGGAACAGGCCGCTGTGAATGCTGAGAGATGTTCATCGGGATGTTTAGTCCCGTCGCCATAGAATCTTGGGAAATGCTTCCGTGATCCCTTGGGAAGTTCATGATTGCCTTGTAAGGCCAATGGACCTATGTTATTACCCCATGGAAGTGGGGCAGCACGTCTGGCAACAACTCTTGCATTTCGGCCATTGCCGAAAAGATTGTTGATGTAGTGGCCATTGCCATTGTTGCCATTGCCATTGTTGTTATTACGGCCAATGCCGTTATGAATGTTAACGTTGTCGGCCATTGCTTGAGCAGGAGGTTCTTGTTGAGGTTCTTCTAGAAATTGCTCTCGAACCTCTTGAAAGATCTGCTCTGTGTCGGATGCTTCTCCGACTTCTTCTTGGAAAAGAGGATTGGTCCTCCTTCTTGTATATACTTGGTAAGCCAGGATGTTTACTGCCACGCAGGTGGTGGTAACACTGGTCTCTCGGATGCTAGATCAGCCTTTCTTTCTTCCTCGTCCAGAGTTATGGCTGCGGCTCTCCACTGAGCTGGTGATGTATTCTTCTCGAAGATGAAGATCCGCAAGCTGCTGATAATATCCGATTGCTCTCCTTCAATGTATGTAAGATCTGGTTGGAGAGTTGCTGGAACAAGATCAAGTTGCTCTACTAGTGCCCAAGGATGCCAAATAGTCATTCCCGTGACATAAAAGCGTTTAGATTTTCTTGAAGTTTTATGCCTCGTTGCCCCACGGTGGGCGCCGGAAAACTGTTGGCGTTTAAATTAGCACCTCTGGAGTGCTGATTGTAAACGTTCAGCTATTTCAAATGTTTTGCGACACTTCTTCGTTATTTAAAGAGGAGAAGTCCCTCTCTGCTGGGAGCAATGCGTAGGGAAGGGAAATGTTTAACTAAGTTCCTATCTTTTTATGCTTCAGCGGCAGGACACAAGGGTGCATAAACACAATGCGCCGTAGCTAAGCTTTTCTCTGGTTTCTGCAGATCTTAACTACGACTAACTAGCTTTTATCTATCCAATACCTTCAAGATGAACAGAGCATGAGGGTAAAGGAGCGGGAATGGGATGGTTGGATCACTTGAATTCGCCGTCGCCAGAGGATATGACCGAGGCTCTGAACTCTCGGGTATACACCGGGATAAGGTTGGTACAAGCAAACGCTCTGCACGGTAAACTAGATCTGAGATCTGCCAAGGAGGAGGGACTCCTATCCGAGGTATGAGCTTAAGAAATAGTTTACTAGAAACAACAAAATCACGATGCCTTGGCCAACGAGCTTGCTAAGGAGGAGGGACTCCTATCCGAAGTATAGCTTGGAAGTCAACACATTAAACAACATCAAACGACAACTGTCAATAACAAATATCCAAGGAGGAGGGACTCCTATCCGAGGAGGGAAATGAGACAACAAGCTATTAAACACAGGACGTAGACATAACTCAAATAAGATGATCAAAATGCAAGCGCCTTCTGATATTCTTCTTCAATGCTTTATCAACGAACTACAAAAGTTGGGAAAGCAAAGGCATGAAATCATGCACAATTACAATCATCCAACGAACTCTCATCTAAGAGTGAACAAATATTCGCTTTCAAAGTGTTGGCAATAATGGCGCAGCAATTTTGCATAGCAAGTAAAGGTTAAACAAATAATGAGCCCAAGGCTCTTATTTATAGAACTCAAAGGAGTGGGCAACCCCAAAATCTCCTTGAGTTAACAATGAGTTCTTGCCAATCAATTAGCAAGATTTATTCCTAAAAGGGGGGAACAAGCAGTTAACTGGAAAACTACTTCAGTTAACTGAAAGTAAACAAAGAGTCAACTGGAAACTACTTCAATTGACTGAAAGCAAACTAAAGGTGAACTTAAATGTAAAGTATCCCTCCAAAATAGACATCCACATTTAGTGGAGATCTAAGATCCACGAATCATGGAAGCCAATTAGACATCCTTAATCAGTGGGATCTGACAATGCATGATTTAAGGAAAGTAGAGTTAAACTTGGAAAGAAGCATCAAGTTAACTCCAACTACATTTAATAGCATCTTGAGTTGACTTGGAAAGAAGCATTAAGTCAAACTCAAGTCTCATAAATGCCACTTGGAGGGTAGGACGTCCTTCTTTGGTGCATTTATAGCTTTTCTCATTTCACCATTTCTGGTCAACAGCTCCTTGATCCATGTGTTGACTTCTTCCATTTCCGGATAGTCAATGCTTTGATGACACGACATCTCTTCTGCCAGTTTTCATCATTTTGATAACTTTGCTTGGAATGATCCTTCAAGTACCGCAAGTCATAAGTTTAATGCCACGAGATGCATTGGTCTTTTGCCGTAAGATCGCCTTTTCTACTTCTTCGCCCGTGAGTAATCGCTGCGTGTCTCCCACCGAGCGGGAGATGTATTCTTTTCAAAGATAAAGATCTGCAGACTGTTGGTGATGTCCGTTTGCGCTCCAGCAATGTGTGTAAGATCTGGTTGGAGAATTGCTGGTGCAAGGTCTAGTTGTTCAATTGGAGTCTAAGGACGCCAAATTGTCATTCTGTGAAGAATAACTCGCCTGTTGACTGTAAACACGGACGTGTTCAGACAACTTCTGAAAAACCCTTGAAAATAGCGCCCTCTCGAGAAGTATTTTTCCGAAAAAAATCTGGCACATGGGTTTTGTTCGTGCTTGAATGCTGAACAAAACCATTTCCTCAGAATTTTGATTTTGAAATTTTTTTGAAAAATCCCCCAAAAAGAGGGGCAGTAAGTTTTTTGATTTTTGAAAATATGACAAGATGGGTTTCACTGGAAAATTATGCCGAATCTACTCCATTGATCTGATCTGATGTAGCCTGTTGCTTTTTCTGTCAAATGCAAGAAAACCTAAGACCAGAAGAGAGGAAATAGACAGAAGATGGATTGGAAGTTTTATCTGATTTTCTGAAAAATCTATCTCTGGGTCCAATCCTCAAAATAGTGATCCTTTTCTGCTTCAGATCTGCAAGAAAAATTGAAGAACGGATGAAAACCTCCTTCAGATCTATCAATGGCGTCCTTGAGAGCTTGTGGCTGTTTTTGATCTTTTATCCTGCAATGAAATAATGAAATGGGACGCCTTCACCTTGAATATGTATGTTTAAGCTTCAGATCCACAAATTTGGGGACCTAACACAAGCTCAAAAGGTGATTTGGGCTTGATCTAAAGTTGAAAAGGTGATTTCCACTGATCGTGGAGCCTTTTAGCCAATTTTAACTCAAAAGCTTTTGACTTTAGTCAACAAATTGACCCTTGACTTCTTTTAGGCGTCCCTTTTGGCTTCTTGCAAGTTTTTTAAGTATTTTTCTCCTGAAAACCCTCTGTTTGATCTTGAATCTAGCGTTGTCTGTTGATCCTGAGACGTCACGGACACATTCACTGCGGAGCTAGATCCAAACTGAAGAGAAGTGCCTGGGAGAGATGATGATAAAAAGCCGAGTTTAGGGCTTCAACAGAATGGGCGCCTTTCCCAAGAAAAGGCGCTTTTGCTAATGCCTTAGTGAAATTTTGATCTTCGTTCTTCAGCCTTTTGAAATGACCTCTCGTGCTTTGATCTGCATTTCGATCTGGAGAGTCGCATGAGGCTTTGATGTCTCATCGTGCACGAAGCCTGCTTCGCCAAGAATGACTGCCTTCGAAATCTTGACTTCAAATTAGGGTTCCTTTTATTCAAGGGCTCTCCTTGAAAAAGGGCGCTTTTCCTTTAGCTTGATTATTTTCATCTGACAAGTTGCCTACTTTGATCCAGATTATCCGTTGACTGCTCTGTCAGGTATTGATGCTTGCAGTTGCATTTCCGAGATTTGCTTGAGCTGAGAAGGTCATCAAAGGAGGCCTTTTGTCATTGGTCAGCATCTGGAAGTCCAAAAGAAAGGGCACCTTTGCTTTGAAAAGGCTCTTTTTCTTGCAACTTTGTCGTTAACTGTGGTTTCCTGTCAATTCCTCAACTGCCTCTTTTTGCTTCGTCAGCAGTTGCTAGTGATCTATTCATCGGATGATCTGGATGTTTGTTTCACTGTTGAGCCAGCAACCAAACGTTGAGAATGACTGCTTCGGATGATCTTACTGACTTTGTTTGACCTTCAAAGACCATGGGCGCCCCTGCTTGAAGAAGGCGCCTTTTCAACATGTGAGCAATCTCCCCTTCGTAACATCTCCAGAGTTAGTCAAATTTTGACCTTTTTCGTTTTCAGGAATCTCCTTCGTCAAACAGCATCTTTTTCGACCTTTTCCGCCATGGTTGTATCGTTGAAGCTTAGCTTTTAGCGCCTGGTACTGGCCAATCTGCCATTAATGGCTGTGGAGCTCCTAACTTCGTTCCTGAAAAAGAGAAATAGACCCACCAGAGTAAAACGTGTCTTTTGATGATTCTGACTTGACCAATGTGATCGTGAAGCCCTTTAAGCCTATCAAAATCATTTTCGATCATTTCTGGGAAGGTCCTATTTTCGGGGGATTTCCCTGAAAATAGGGGAAAAACCCTAATTTTCAATTTTTCAGAATTTTGTACATGTGTTCCTAGACAGAAACCCACCAAGATTCTATGATTGGTTTGACCTAAAACAGACCTTTCATGGCATTTTAACAAGATTTAGCTCAATTTACACAGAATGCCAAAAAAAAATTATTTGGGGTACAAGAAAGTTAAGAGTTTTGAATTGATTAGATCTATTGATTCACCCCCACCTCTCATTAAATTGTGTGCCCTTCAATTGGTATCAGATCCAAGTTCCATTGAAGAAACCTAAAAGTTTAAGGTAGTTTCAGGATGGCACACTTATTTACTCAAGAAGGATTGTTTGCAAATAAAGCACCACTCTTTTATGGGTCCAATTATGCATTCTAGAAAGTTAGGATGTGTTGGATGTTGTGGTTGTATTGTTGATATGTGGTTGTCATTGATGTCAACACTATTAGCATTGATGTAGGGAAGGTTGTATATGTTGAGGATATTGAGAAAATTGTTAAAAAAAGAGTTGTAGGTTGCTAGTGGAATAATGAAGGTCATGAAGGTGTCTTTCTCTGTATGTTGATGATCAATCATTGTGGTCTAAAGGGTTTATTGCTGAGAGTATCTAGTTTATCCACCATAAGTTTTAGATGTCCGCGTGAAGTTTTGATCTTGTTATGAACAGTTGTGTTCTGACAGTGTTTCTATGGTTTCAGTTAGTATTCCTGAGTGAAGTTGATGTGATTCTAGCAATTTCAGTTGTTGCGAATGTTTCTCTATTGGTTATTTTTTCTTGTGGATTCTTCTAGATCATTCTCTATCTTTGTGGCATGTCCGCGTTGATCGATGTGTTCGTGGTCAGTGATTTTTTCTCTTTTGTGTTCTTGGCCAACATGGTGGTTGTAACATGTTGTGGATCCTTGGAGATTAAAATTTAAATGTTTTGCATGATCAAGGATGTTGTTTTGGGCCACAAAATAATATTGGCCAATGGTGTTTGATTCACATTGAAAATTTATTTGTAAATTTGGGCCGACATTGCATATATGTTTTATATTTTCATATTTATTTTGGTCACAAAGTTGTTGATGAAATTCATGTTGCGGATATATAAGAGTGATTGTTTGAGAAAAGTGAAGTGTGCATAAGTGTGTGAGAGAAGAGGTAGAGAAAATGTGTGAAGAATGATCTAATCACTCGATTACAGAGCAGAGTGTGAAGAAGTTTGAGCGAAGTGTGAAGGAGTATTTTTGTGCTTAACCAGAACTATAATCAGGCTTTTGGAGAAGCTATTTTCTTAGTTCATACCCTGTGGGTCTAATCCATATTTCTCTTCTTTGGGTAGCGATCCCTCTTGTATTTGAGCAGTTAGCTCTAGGCAGTTTCCCTGAATGCATGTGCATTCCCATTATTATTCTCTATAATTTTAATAGGGTATAATATTGTGGACTAACATCCACCGTGGTTTTTCCCCTAATAGGGTTTCCACGTAAAAAATCTTGGTGTTCTCTGTGTTTTTGATGTGTTGATTGTTTATGGTTTATTGTTCATGCATCATATCTGAGATTAAGTAAAGTTAAGCTTGAAAAGTTTAAATAATCTGTGACAACTGATTCACCCCCCCTCTCAGTTGTCTATCCTTGTTTTTCCAATAGGATGGAGTCTTGCTTGATGGCTCTAGGACTTGACATCTGGATGTCTATTATAGAGGGATATGAGATTCCTGAAAAACCCTTGTAGGGTTCAGGCTGGAAAGAAGGATTGTGAAACTAATGCTAAGGCTAGGAATTCTATTTTATGTAGATTGACTAACTCTGAATTTGTGAAAGTGATGCAGTGCAAAACAGTGAAGGAAGTATGGGAAAAATTGCATACTATTTATGAAGGAGAAGACAAAGTCAAAGAGGAAAAGCTACAAACTCATAGATCTCATTTTGAAAGTTTGAAGATGAAGGAAGATGAAAATATTGCTGCATTCCTGCTCCGGGTTGATGAAGTTGTCAACTCTATTTGAGGTCTTGGTGAGGAAATGAAAGAAAAGAATGTTGTGAAAAAGGTACTTAGATATCTTCCTAGAAGGTTTGATTCTAATATCTTTTCTATTGAGGAAGCTAAAGATTTAAATGATTTGAAGATGATTGAATTACATGGAATCTTGACTACTTTTGAAATGAGGTTTGAAAGTGGGGATTCTATAAGGAAAGAGGCAACATTCAGAGAATTCAAGAAGCAAGTTGATCTAGATTCTGATATTAGATCAGATCCAGAGGAAGCTAATTTTGTTAGAAAGCTACAAAGAGGTTCCAGTAAGCATAAAGGCAAGTTACCTTTCAAGTGTTTCAATTATAGTGAAGTAGGAAATTTTATGGTTGTGTCCCCATAAGGACTCTAACAATGTTGAGAAAAAGAAAAGGAATAAAGTTTAGAGGAAACATAAAAATTTCTACATTAACGAGGAAAGCTATTCCACTGATGAAGATATCTCTGGTGACGAAAAAGAAAAGGTTGTATTTATGGCCTTTCAAACTACTGAAGATGCATAAATTTGTTCCAAAAATAATGAGGATGAGGTAAATCTTGTGGAAGAATTTATCTATGCTAGTAAAGAGATTAAGATAATGAAGAAGAGAATTACAAAAGAATTGAAGGCTAAATAAAAGGTATCTTTGGATCTAGAGAAAGTAGAGAATATGATTATTGATTTGAAGAATCGATCGAAAGAAGCAAAAAGGGTTGAAGAAGTTTTGACTGGAAGATTGTTCTCAAGAGACAAGGACCATGAGAAGCTTGAGGTAAAAGTTGTATTGATAAGAAAAGAACTTGAGAAGGTGAATCATCAACTGCAACTAAAGTTTGGAAAGAGTACTGAGATTTTAGATTAGATATTGGGATGTCAGAGATCTTTGTATGTCAAAACAAAAATTGGTTTTGATGATCATCTAAGAACAATGGAATAAAACAACCAATGAAGCTTGCCAAAGGAAGTTTGGAAGTGACTGGTTCTGAAAGTACAAAGTTTGAAAGGGCTATTGCAAGTGATAAAAGCGAGACACAAAATGATTGGTTTATCCAAGTTCAAAAGAAGAATAGAAGGTCCATAAGACAAGGATACAACACCAAGTTCAACTATATTCTTTTTCTAGTTATTTTTTTAATTAAAATAATTTTGGTCATAAGGTTGTGGACTACAGAAAAGCCTCGGTAAGAAGAAATGACTTTGTTAGTAGTAATGCATTTGCACCTCTGTACAATTTTAATATTATTTTCTACTAATGCAAAAATTTTGGACACATTGCTAGGAATTGAAAAATCAATTTTGTGAGTGCTCCTCTACTAGAAACAAGAAGGGATTAGAAAGGAGTCATGAATTAGATAAAGTCTAGAAGAAGGTTCCAAAAGAGAAAAAGTTAGAGAAATCAATGATTGCTCAAACTGCTCTACATGCTCAAAAGAAGAAGAATCTGTAAAACATAGACAACAAATGTTCAAGCCATGTGAATGGAGATGAAAGTAAGTTAATGAATTTCATGAAGTTTGAAGGAGGTTTTGTGACCCTTGGAAATAATTCTATTGCCAAAATCTCTGGTAAGAGTACTTTGAGTCTTGATGGTGGTAGAACAAAAACTCATGATGTTTTGTATGTTGAAGGACTAAAGAATAATATTTTAAGTGTGAGTTAGATGTGTGATAAAGGTTATAAGCTAGTACCCCAAATTAAAAAATTTGCTAAAATTAGGCATTTTGAAGTAATGGTTAAAAATCTTGTCAAAATTGTCAAAAAAGGTCAAAATTGGGATTTGCATATCTTGCATGAGGGTCAAAAACTCAAAATTTTCAAAATCTGACGATCTGGGTCTGCTCAAAGCGACCAAGTCTACAAAACCTAGATCTCAGTTGTTTGGCCCTAAATTTTAGGAAAATTTCTATTTTTAGAAACTTTCTAAAAATATAACTTTTTTGGGGTTTTTCTAGGTTTCTTTTGAAATGGACGCTGGAATTTTTTTCTAAAAATAGAAAGTTTGGCTTCTACGGTTCAAACTAATTTTGATTGGTTGAAAATACTTCCTCATTAGGTTGGTGCAGTTAGAATCATCAAAAGATCATTTTTACCCTAGTGGGTCTATTCTACTTTTTTAGAAGTTTTTTTGAGAGCTCTAAGGTCATTAATGGAGGTCAGTCAACTGCCAAGTGTTAGATTCAAAGTCTCAGGGACTACTCAAATCAAGAAACTACAACAGATGATCAAGGCACGAAGAATGGAGAATAGAAGTTGAAGAATCATGAAAAATGCAAAATTCTAGCTAACTTTGGAAAGTTCAGGCACCCTTACCCAGTCTAGGTGCCTAGATTCTCATGCCTTAGAAAATTTTCATCTCCAACATTCAAAACAATGGTAAGCATGTGGAATGAGGAAAAAGGTGAAATTTGCAAAATAAAAACTAACATTTCCAAGCATGAGCGCCCTAGGAGGAGATAGGAGCCCAGTCTTTCAGGAGGTCAGATGATGAAATTAGGGTTTGCTCATCCTAGAAAATGTTGCTCAAAATCTTCTTAGCTCTATAGTGAGTCCATTAGCATAGTCATCTGATCAACCAGTCATCCAAAATTAAAGATTGAATAAAGAGGTCTCAACCGAGAAGCAAAAGGAAAATCATGAAATCATCATAAAATATTCTGTTTGGAATTTTGGGTGCCCTAAGAAGAGACAGGTGCCTAGGGATTTGGAGGCTCAAATACAACAATTAGGGTTTTCCAGATAAGTCAATCTCTTCAGAATCCTACTAGCTTCGCAATGGATACCTCAGCAAAATCATCAGATCATTTAGATGTTGGAAAATTTAGATGGCTAAGTTTGAAATTCTAGGCGCCACAAAAGGAGATAGGTGCCAAAGGATTTGAAGGTCTAAAACATCAAATTTGTAGTTGTGGCCTCCAACATGTCTTCAGTTTTGAAGCAGCTCTCCAACGCAATCATCAACAAGTCCATCAGAGTTGGTAGTCAATAGATATCGAAGACAAAGTGAAGGGATGAAGTCAAAAGTAATGAAAATTTCAAGAAAATTCTAAGTCTAAAAGCCATGGGTGCCCCAAGAGGAGATAGGTGTCCAAGATTTTGATGCCCTAAAAGAAATTTTCAAGAAATATCATTCCCAGGATACCCCCTTTAGAATCTTCTGAGCTATCCAATGAGCCTAGCCATCAGTTCATCAGACCTCCAGATCATCTAGAATTGTAAAATCATCTGAATGAGAGGAAACAAGCAAGAAATTGAAAATTTTGAAAAAATGGCTAACACCGGTAAGCTTGGCCACCCTAGGTAGCCAGGGGCACCCATGATTTTGAGGGGTCAGATGAAGTTTTTATCAGAAGTTTCCCCTAGGATAATCTTCTCAGAATCAATCAAATTCTGCAATGGATCATTCTGCCAGATCATAGGATTCTTTGAGCATCTAATATTCAAAGTCAAACAGAGGTCAAAATCAAGCCAAATTTAGAAAATTTCGAGAAAATGGTAAGTCCTCCAAGGGTGGCGTCCAAACTCTCATGCCTTAGAGAAATTTTCTAAAGTTTCATCTTTCAAAGAGACAAAAAAAAAAGCATCCACATGCATGCACCTGTTTTAGTGTTTCACAACTCTAAATTTAGGAAGCAAGGAAATTCTCAACCTAAAAACTTATTGAAGGCAGCGTTGTGCATTCATTTTTCATATTTTTTTTTGCAGGTGATCAAGGCAAGAGAGGAGAAACCAAGAATTTTTCCTATTTTCAAAATTTGAAGGCTAAAACTTGAAGATTTTTTAGAGTTCTTCATATTTTTAGAATCAGCCCACATGGAGGCTCCTTTTTTAATGCTTTTTTCATCCAAGGCATCAATTTCCAGAAGGAGGCTATCTTTTTCAACTTTTAGCAATCTGGGTCAGCTTAGTTTGTGATTCTTAACAATTTTGAAAAAAATTATATTTTTCAAGAACCAGATTTTTCCATGCATGATCAAGAAATCTTCAAAATTTCCAACATCTGATCAACTGGGTCCTCTTGAAACATGATTCTACACAAAATCTAGCTCTCAACTTTTTTTTTTCAAAATTTCCAGAAATTAGGGTTTGTTGTTTTTTCAACTAGCCATCAAAAATTTCAAAAAAGATCGATCTAGGTCTTCTTGCAACGAAATTCTCTAGGAAACCCATATCTCAGTTTTTTTTTGAAAAATCTGCTCATTTGAAGAAGAAAAATCAACCACCTAAATTTAGGGTTTGTGCAAAACTTGTCCAAACATAGTCAAGTTTACAATCAATCTTCAAGATTTTTAGTATGGAGTACACTCCCATCAAATTCAAAAACCAAGACAATGCTATATCACGATTTCATCAAAATAGCTGAAACTGACTTGCATCATGTCAAACCAGTGCTCAATTTGTGTGCTTTGGAAGATGCAGGCAATGTTGCAATCAGACACCTTGGTCATTTTGGGTTACTTGCAGCAGCATCAATTCTCATTTCGGTGCAAAGTCTAGAGTTTGTAATTGCTTGTATCAAACATTACAATCCAGCTACATGAGAGATTCAAACAGTAGATGGAAGAGTGATTTGCAACCTCAAGCCAAATATGATTGAAAAATTATTTTCAATACCACCTTGGTCGAGAAGTGTTGTCATCTCCTTTGAAGAATGTGAAAAGGTATGGGACATGCACAGGGAGAAATATCGCAAGAAAGTTTCACAAAAATGGATGAAATAAAAACATAAAAAATTTCCAAGGAACGTCAGGCGTGGAGAATTCAAGGATGAGATCATAATAATGATCACCTTGCTCAACCGAATTAGTGGTCAAGCAGATGCTACAAAATTCTAGCCTTGGATGTTCTATGTCATTGCTCATATCATGAAGAAAATATAATTCTATGATTGGCCAACCTTAATGATCAGTGATAGTCTTTATCACTAGATAACTTAATACTTCAAAATCCATGAGTTCCACATGATTTCATATCTAGTCTATCTAGTGGCCTTTCAAGGAAAATTCAGAGGATTGAACACTGTGGGAACTATGGATGTACAACATGTGTATAATCATTACCGTCATCTGGAGTTCTCAGATTCAACACATCACTACAAAAGGGTAAATGAATCTTTCCTAATGCATATGGTGAGAGACCTAGGCAATGAGTTGCATGTACGATTTTCATCAACTGTTAGGGAAACAATGGCGAAATTGGTAGATTGGTTCATCCAATTTCCTACCTTCACTTACATTAGAGTGTATAGCTTCCCAAGTTCTCCACTCATGCTGTCAAGATATCCTTCAAATGAAGTGGTTTCCATGGAGTTCCAAAGGCAAGTATACAAAGTTCACATTTTCTTGCGGAATCAAAAGAAGCTCGCCTTTAGTTTTCCATTTGAGTTGGGAATCTACAAATGTAGATCGTCAGTGGATTCTAAGTTAATGGGTCATGAGTTTTCTAATTTTGGTCTCAAGCCATTCAGCAAGAAATGATCATATGACCCTCATGGTGTCTTCGCATCCCATCTTGGTCAGAACTATGCTCATGTTCCCACACTTGAAGATTTTTGGGCTAATTGCAGAGATGAGTTTGAGGTACGGAGGCACAGTAACAATAGGATTACACTCCATCAAATAAAAGATTGCTTTTCATAAGATATCGAGGGATTATCTTATGATGATGGATATGTACTTCTTCCAATGTACACTCAAAATCAAATTGAGCAACAACCTCTTCCAGAAGTCAATTGGTCCAACAAAGAATGCATCTTAGTGAAAGAAAGAACAAGCCGAGTCATTAAGAACAACAAGATCTTCTTAGGTCTCAAAAGGAAGAAGGCTATTCCAATAGCAAAGATGCCAATAATGCAATCATCTCTTCCTTCTTCTTCCAGAGCAGAACCAAGATGAAGGTTGTAAGCCATCCTCAAGAAGGTGTAAAGGGTAGCAAAACAACAAATATTGTAAAGAGAAGGTTGGAGTTTTCAAATATAATTATTTAGGAGAATCCAATAGTCACAGTAGAAGTTCCTCCAGAAGAGCCCATGCCACAAGAAGAAGTGCCTTTGATGCATGATTCTCCACCATCGTCAAGGTCTTCACTGATTCACATTGATTCAGACGATGAAGAAGTTGATGAAGTTGCATCTGAACCTCCCAAAGAAGATAGTAGAGATACCACATCTTGGCTTGAGAGATCCCTGGGAAGGAAGAGAAGGACTTCATATCAACTAAACCTTGATGAACCTGACAACATTCATCAAGAAGCACCTATGTAGAAAGTAGAGAAACAAGTTCACTTTGAAAATAATCTAGATGGTGAGATGATTATTGAGACCACTATGCCTCCAAAAGATAAAAATATTGCTGAAGTGGAGGTTGATTATTTCATCATGGTCAAGGCTAATCTTAGCAAAAGTACTAGGCATGCAGATGTGAAAATGTTAAAAGTTGCAACATAAATTATTCAGGATAGAGTGCTTAGAGATGGATAGGATAAGGCAACCCTCAAGGCTGAAATTCAACAACTCAAGAAATATATTTTGAATCTTGTTCATAGCACTTCACAAGATACTCAGTTGCTGCCCCAAATTCTAAGACACTAGTTGATCAACAATAGTTGAGGTAGTTGGTGATATATGGGAAACAAACGTGGGATTGGATTGAGGAATTCATCACTAGAGGAAGAGAGGTTCTTGCATAGCTATATCAACTAAGGTATAATTCCCATGACCTATGCCAAGGGATTCAAGGATTTGAACAGTTGATAGTAGAGGTGAAACCTAGGCACAAGATCATCATTTAAGATCTGAATACAACATATGGATCAATGGTTTCAAGAGAGCACAAGAGACAAATCCTTGCATGGAAAGAATGTCACCTCTTCAACGTGAGAACTTATGAAAGGATATCTGAAGAGTTAGTTGCATATAGACAAATGGTTGTCGATAATTTCTAGTTAATAATTGAATTTGTTTTAGAGATCCATTGTCAGTAATATCATGATGATGGTTCTTACGTGAAACCTAATGAAGTAAAATCCAAGTTCTAGAATGTTGTTTGTGGTAGTGATAACAACAATCCTATTGTTGGAAAGATGAGTCAGATTTCCATGATGTTAGCAAGGTTTGAAAATGTGGCCAATGAGGTCAATGATTTTATGAGATCATGATTCAGGAGTATCCTAGTGTTAAAGAGCAATCTTGCATTGAAAAACCATCTGATTTATTGTAATTTCAATAAAGGCTAGCCTGGTTATGTATGCACCGTCTACATCGGGTTCCACATTGGCATTTATGCTTCACACTTCATTCAAAATTTTATGGATCTTTGGGCAGGGAGTTCGGCGAGACAGTGTGGTGTTGGTGGAAGTTTGCTAATGTCTCTTCAACATTCTGATGGAGTGCGAAGGAGACATGTCGATGAGAGTCAAGCTTGTTGATAGGAATTTTGTTAATGTCTCTTTGACAAGGCGGATCTCATCGATGGAGTGGTGGTAGTGATGTCAATGTGACATATGGATTTCGATGTGACATATGGGGTTTGATGTGACATCTTCCTATGTCTCTTCAACATTCTGATAATGTTCTAATTGAGCTATCGAGGTGACATGGGGACGTCAGAGTGAGATCTTCTAGAGTCTTGGTGATATTCTGATGGAGGTGATGAATGATGATGGTCAACGTGGGGGATGGTGAGTTGGGTTATGAAACTTGGTGGAGAGATATTCAATGTATTCCACATCATTGTTGTGGAATACCTATCTATTGGCCAACTTGGTGGAGGCGCTAATTATGATGTAATAGCTTGGAGACTTCGAATGATGATTGGACGAAATGGAAACTATGACATGAGGACCAAGCCAACTTGGAGAACTTGAGAAAGATATAAGCGACGAAGGAGTGCAATTAGGGGACATGGGGGAAGTGTGAGGCTAGCATTCAATGTAGATCCAAATGCAAATTAAGATATGCACTTAGAAGATGCATGTAATAGTCTTCCCATAAGATGGAATGTTCTCTATAATGATGAACTAGTAATAAAGATATTTTTTTTGTGCAAACCTGGTTGTGCATTGTTGTTCTAGCTTGTAAGGGGAGTCTCCTTCATCAAGTGGTATCAGAGCAGGATTTCCTGAGTCTGTAACAGAGTGTCGAACGTGAGGTAGTTGTGGCAGGACTTATGAGTGTTGGTTAAGAAAAAAATTCCTCCAAGAATGGCCCAGCATGGTAGAGGTAGAGGTAGAGGTGGTGGAGGAAGAGATCCATCGAGAGACAAAATCAGAGCTCTCATAAGGTAAATGCAAACCTTGTAAGAAGAGGTTCAAAGATGAAGAGGAGAATATCAAGAAAGAGATGGCAATGATGATGAAACATAAGAGGAATCAGAAGGGGAAGAATAGGATCAAGTAGATCCTGGAGATCTGAGATTGCTAAGAGCAATATCTAGGAAAGAAACTAAAAATGGAAGTTTCAACTTTTAGTGGGAGCCTGAACCCAAAAGAATTGATGTACTGGATTAATGATATGGAAGAATTTTTTGAATTTGAGGAGATTGAAGATCCTCATGGAGTGAAGTTTGCAAAGACCAAGTTTAAGGGCCATGCTAGTATTTGGTGCAAAGAGGTCCAGCTAGAAAGAGGGAGACAAGGAAAGGATAGAATTTCTAGATGGGACAAAATGGTGTGAAAATTGAAGAAATAGTTTATGCCAGTAGATTATGAATTGGAGCTGCTAAAAAAAAATGCAGAGTCTAAGACAAGGAACGAGGATGGTGAAAGAATACACAAAGGAATTTCACAAGGTTTTGATTCAAACTAGATACTCAGAGGTGAACAAAGAGAAGGTTGATCAATATGTCAATGGGCTGAAGCCTAGTATACATGAGGAATTGGCACTAGTAAGAATGACAACAATTGAGGATGCTTATCAGTTCTCTCTAAAAGTTGAAGAATGACTAAACAAGAGGTTTGAAAGTAATAAAAGAGGTGGAGGTCGAGGTGGAAATATTGGTAAATGGCCATATGGAGGTTGAGGTGGCGATTATAAGAAGGGTGAATTATCCAATACCAATTAAGAGTAGCAAAGACATGACTCATATCAGCCTCATGATCATAATAGTGGAGATTGAAGAGGCAGAGGAAGGTCTGGGCACAGACTAGGAAGAGGAGGTTTCAGAGGAACATGTTTCCAATGTGGTGAAGAGGGACATAGGGCATATGAATTCCCACAACACCAAGAGAAGAGAAAAAAGAGGCCTTTAGGCAAGGCACGAGTAGCCCATGTAGATGAAAACACTTGGTCCTCACAGTCTGAAGATGCAGAAAGGGGTGAGTTCCTTGTTGTCAGAAGGGCCTTGATGAATGAAGTGAAGGAGCCCGACCAACGAAAGAATTTGTTTTGCATGCGTTGTAAGTGTGAAGGAAATATTTGCAATGTCATCATTGACAGAGGTACCATTGAAAATCTAGTGTCGTAAGAATGGTCACCAAATTGCAGTTGGAAAGGAGAAGGAACCTGAGTCCATATCCCATTGCATGGCTGCAGAAGGATCAAAAGGTCCTGGTCAATGAACAATATAGGTGATAAAATTCAAAATTGGTAACTACAGGGATGAGGTTTTGTGTGATGTGATACCCATGGATTCTTGTCACATGTTGTTGGGTCGACCATGGAAGTTTGATCGACGAGCAGTGTATGATGGACACGCGAACACTTATTCACTAATGAAGGATGGAGTTTGAAATAAGTTGAAGCCTCTAAAGGAAGTAGATGAAAAATTATGCAACAATGCATGAATTTTTTTGGTTGAAGGAAGGAAATTCCTAGAGGGTATGAGACATGAACACATGTGTTTTACATTAATTCCTAGAACTAAAAAAGGAAGTTAGTAGTGAAGTTCCTATAGAAGTGAGTGGTTTGCTAGATGAATTCCAGAGTATTTTTTCTGATGATGTTTTTGAAGGGTTACTGCCAGTAAGTAAGATTAGTCATCAGATGGATCTAATTCTTGGATCTAGTTTTCCAAATAAGGCAGCCCATCGAATGACTCTAGTGGAGAGTGAAGAGTTGAACAAACAAGTGCAAGAGTTGTTGCAAAAGGGACTAATTAGGGAGAGTTTGAGTCCATGTACAGTATCTAGAGTACTAACACCCAAGAAGGATGGAAAATAGTGAATGTGTACTGATTCTAAAGCCATCAACAAGATCACAATCAAGTATTGATTTCCATTGCCAAGGATAGATGAAAATATGGATTGCCTAAGCGGGGTTGAGTATTTCACGAAGATTGATCTGAAGAGTGGTTACCACCAGATTCGAATTAGAGGAGACAAATGGAAGACAACTTTCAAGACCAAAGAAGGCATGTACGAGTGGTTAGTCATACCTTTTGGGCTAACCAATGCACCTAGCACATTCAGGAGACTCTTGAATGAGGTATTGAAAAAAATTATGGGTAAGTTTGTCATTGTTTACTTGGATGACATTTTTATTTTCAGTAAGACATTGAAGGAACACTTGATGCATATTCAAATTTTTTTTGAGAAGCTGAGAGAGGAGAAGTTGTTGATCAACTTGAAGAAGTGTAGTTTTGTGAAACATGAACTGGTGTATCTAGGATTTGTTATCTCAATAGAGGGTCTGAAGATGGATCCAGAAAAGGTGAAAGCCATTGTGGAGTGGCCAATGCCAAGGAGCACTACCGAGGTAATATATTTTCATGGTCTAGCTAGCTTTTACCAAAAGTTCATTAAGGGATTCAATAGTATTTGTGCACCCCTAACCGAAGCAATGAGAGGGGATAGAAAATAATTCAAATGGAGTACAAGAGCAGCAAGGATTTTTGATTTGCTGAAGAAGGTCATGGAGCAGCCTGTTTTGGTACTCCCATATTTCAATAAAGTATTTTAGGTAGACTGTGATGCTAGTGGCAATGCCATTGGAGTTGTTTCAAGTCAAGAAGGTAAACCTATTGCTTATTTTAGTGAGA